>VXBP01002727.1:412709-427575 GCA_013400115.1 Rhinopomastus cyanomelas | reverse complement strand
ACATCAGTCTGAGAAGGAACTTCTTCACCGTGAGAGTGACAGAGCACTGGAACAGGCTGCCCAGGGGGGTTGTGGAGTCTCCTTCACTGGAGACGTTTAAGACCCGCCTGGATGTGTTCCTGTGTGACTTGGTCTAGGTGATCCTGCTGTGTCAGGGGGATTTGGACTGGATGATCTTTCGAGGTCCCTTCCAATCCCAATAGGTTCTGTGATTCTGTTTTATCTGTGGGTCAGCTTTCTGCGGCTGTGTTGTAGTTAGTGCTGGTACAAGGAAGGCAAAAGTAACACGTACGTAGGAGCAGAGTGAGCCTGACACAGCAATCATGTGTGCCTCAGATGTTTCAGTCCTTCTGTGTATTTCTTCTCTCAAAGGCATCTTAGGGTGTCCCTTGGCTGTTTAAACCACGTAGGAATGTTGGTGTGTTTCTGGCTGGGTTCTGAGGGATTGTTTATGTACGATGTGTTCCACTTAACTTCTTTGTTTTCTGCAGCATTTCATGAAGTTTCAGTTTACCCCAAGAAAGAGCTTCCCTTCTTCATCCTCTTCACTGCGGGACTGTGTTCATTCACAGCCATGCTAGCTCTCCTGACACATCAGTTTCCAGAGCTGATGGGGGTCTTCGCAAAAGCTGTGAGTATTCTTGACTAATGTGATGATACCATGCCTGGTAAAGACACTGAATGTCTTTCACTGGCATTCAGAAATACAAAAAGACCTGAGAAATGGTTAAAAACGTGGAAGTGCAGCCTTGCATAACATGGATGTGTCTTAAATGAAATGGAGGGTCTTTTAACATATTAGCAAGGAGGTCACCATCTAACTCAGCTCAGCAGTCACATGTAAAAGCAGAGTGCCTAGCTGAATTTTTAAGAGGTGTGAAAGTTCTGAAAGACTAATTTTTCTTTGATTTGGTTCCTTTGTTTGCCTGAGGTCACTGACATGATCTGAGTCACTATTTCCTGTGTGACAGATGAGATCACAGCTGTGTGAGCGGGTCTGCCCAGGTTAATACTTGATCTGCTCAGACTTCTGAGGATGCTGAGGCAGGAAACACAGACCCAGCCATGGAGGCTGAGCAGTAAATGGTTCCAGTGCACAGTGGGAGTGAATGAAAACATGCTGTCACTGATCTGCTTTGATCAAAGGGTGCTATTCAGCAGGTGCTCCCGGAAGGCTGCTTTCTGCCAGCCTGGTAGATTTCTTCTAAAATACAAAACATTAGTAGTGAGCCCTCTATACAGCTTTTTACATTAGCAGTGCTCTCCACCCTCCCTTGTTTCTCTGCTGCTAGTGCTGTGTTTTCTCTTGCCTGTGGAAAACAAAACCAGTCAGTGGCAAAAGGAAAGGCAAAACCACAAACCATTCCAAAAAACCCCTGTGTCACACAGAGAGTGAGCCCTCTCCGGTGCTGCCACGTGGCTAACAGCTGGGTAGGCTTCTGTCAGTGGTGTTTGAGGACAGCAGCACTGGGAGCTCCCCTAGGGCCAGGTAGCCCCAGCACAGATGTTGTACGTGGGTTTGTACAAGAGAGCAGATGACAGCCTGAACACCTTGCGGTCGGCAAAGGTTCTTTCTTGGACTCCGGTGACGCCAGACTTTGGTACCCATGAACTTAGCTCTATCTTGTAGACTACCTAGTTTTCCAAGTGGGGAAAATCCTGGCTTGTTTTAAGCTATAGGTAGTTTGCTGACTGTGTCACACTCTACGGTTGACTACTGGAGCAACAGAATTCCTATGGATTGCAATAGAACCTACTGTCAGGCAGCTTGTTTTGTTACTTAACAAGAACAGTGTTACCATTTCACAGTAAAATAAAATAAAAAGAATAAAATAAAATAAAGAACGTCGTTTGCACTGCTTACAAAGCCATGTCTTAGCCAAGCAGATGGGTACCACAGAGATCAAATGCTGCTCAAGAGCAGGAAATACCCTCTGGGGAGCCTTCTGCATGTGGCAGAATTAAAGGGACATGTTTAGTTAACAGTTCACAGCTTATCCAGAGGGAAAGCTCCTACTTGAGCTAAGCCACTTGAAATAGTAATAGCAAGCTCTGGCATGAGGTCAGTCAGCGTTAACAGTAATTCAGCTGCAGTTCATGTTGTGCAGCCTGACCTGCAGTGCTGCAGCTGAAACACTCTGTTCACCTTCAGACAGAATGTTCTTTCCTTTGGCCTGTGCTTGTGGCAGGATCTCATGGGCAGTGGTGGTGCTGCCTGGTTTCCCCTGACGCACAAGTCGCCCCTCATGTGACGTCTGTATTTATTGCAAACATGGCCAAGAGCAAACAGAGGAATTTAAATGTTTACTGTTGCCTTTAATGTGCATTAGCAGGCTCAGCAGAGTTGGGTTAATTGTTGGGCTCAATGATCTTGAAAGGTATGTTCCAACTGAAAGGATTCTGTGCTTCTGTGTGAAGACTTGCATGGTTAAACAGAGCCCATTCTGGTAAAAGTGAAACCAAAGCTGATTTCTTGCTTGCTGTCATGCAGTGGTTATAACCTCTGGCTGTTGGATATTGGCACGTGAAACACTTTAACCCATTTGCCATCTGCCTTTCAGCAGCAGCAAAGCTGTGACTACTTTTGAAGTGGCATTCACCATTGTATCTTCAGGTATTTAGAAACCAGGAGCAGTCTGCACTGAAGTAATAAAATGTTGTTTGTTCCGTGGCTCCAGAGGCAGGTGACACATGCCAGTTCACATCTGTACCTCCACCCTCTGCTCCCTTCAAGGGATGGCCCCGTCCTCACTGGCTCATAGGGAACTGTGCTGTCCCCAAACCCTGCCTTGGCTGTGCTGAGGAGAGACTTCAGTGGCACGGGCCAGAACGGTGTCAGGAGTTGTGCGAGCAGTTCAGGAGCGTGGCTGGGGCAGGCCAGCATCCTACACTGTGACACAGTCCTCCTTCCTGCACAGGAGACAACAGAGCCCAACCCTCCCAGTTTCCTCTGCAGCTGGGGTGCTTATAGGGAAGAGACAATTTCAAAGGACAGTTCTTGTCCTAGGGAGGGTAGAAATATGTTCTGGAGTGCGTAGTTGTCTTCAGCGACCACAGGGGAACCAGATCTCCACATCAGCATCCTTAAAGTGCCTAAAGATCACAGAATCACTGTGGGTGGGGAAGGACGTTTAGACATCATCCAGTCCAGTTGCTCTGCAGTGAGCAGGAACATCTTCAGCTAATCAGGCTGTTGGAGCTCTGTCCATCCTGGTCTTGAAGATCTGTAAGACAAACCTGGAACATGAGAAGGGAAGCGAGCTTGTATAGAAACTCTGGTGTGCTCTTTTTTCAGGAGAGAGAGCTCTTTTGGGCAAAAAGAGAGCACGTGCAGCACTGCATTTGCTCTAACCCTGACCTACCGAGCAGACTTCGTCTACCATCAGCGCAGTGTGGGGAGTTCGTATGTTTGGCGCTGAGTGCAGACAGTAACTGAAACACAAACCTCTTGCAGCTCTCTGCTGATCAGTTCCAAACCAAACTGTTTGTTTTTAGCAGGTACTTCTGCCTAAATGGTTAGAAGCCACAGTGTTCACGGGCACGAGGTGGCCTTGTGTATCACTGCTCTCATGCGTGATCATCACGTAGGAGCCCAGCGTAGCTGCGCTCGGTGCGTACGCTGAGTTGCAATCTGTAGGTTAGGGGTTGTAGGGCAGACAGCTGGCCTCGATCTTCAGTTCTTTTCCAACCTTGATTATTCTGTGTCTATGTCAGACACAGTTAACAGGCATTTCCTCACGTTCTGGGAGTGCTTTGAGTGCCTGGGGCCTGAGATGTGTGACTGAAGCTGGGATCAGATAGTCTCTAGTTGCTTGAGTTTCATCCCGTGTGAGTGTCCTGACAGTAGTAACCTATTGGAACCTCTTTCAACACTGCCAACTGCCTGCTGTTACAGAGGGAGGGTCTTAGGGTAAGTTCAAGTTAGTGATGCCTCAGTGGATCTACAGACAACCCAGAACTGTTTTAAACATGAATCTAATGACTCGTTTAGCTTCAGGAGTGGTGGCCTGGCAGAGGCTACTCGTATGGAAAAGCATCTCTTTCCCTTCAGCAGAACTTGGTTGGAGCTGTTAGTGGCTTCAGTGTGAGCCTGAGTCTAGGATGTGAGGTGTGTGAAAACGTTTGTACTTCGTCACTTTGATCATAAAGATGGGGCTCTGGCTTTCTTCACTGCAAAATCCAGAAGAGTGAGAGAGTGTGTGTGTGTGTGTGTACAAAGGCTCAGGAAGTCTTTATATGTGAGTTACAGAATTTTTATCATGCTGGAGGACTTTACAGAGGAATGCAGCAGGAGTTTCTTGGCTAATTGGACAGTTTTCTCCTGAGGTGCATTGTCTACTGGATTTTGATCTGACTGTGTATCTGATTTCCTTGCAGTTTCTCAGCACCCTCTTTGCCCCCTTAAATTTTGTGATGGAAAAAGTAGAAAGCATCCTGCCCTCCAGTCTTTGGCACCAGCTGACGAGGATCTGAGGGAGCACACCCACTGACTGACTACCATGACATCTTCTGTGCCAACTTTTTGTTGACCACAAGAAAGCATGATAAAAAAGGGAAGCAGTTCTAAGACTTCAAACCCCGTAATGGATTGTCTGTTCTCATATAAAAACTGTTTTGTTGTACAAAATACATTGATGTTAGGTTCTATTATATTTTGCCTTCAGAAAAGAAAAACTTAAAAATAAACTTTTGTGTATTGCAGCATTGCTGTCTGTTGGCTGCTTCTTCAAAGCTCAGGTTGTACTTCATGTTCCTAAACGTGTGGAGTATCTGCTTCACAGCAGCTAGGGCTTGGCTTTCCGTGCCAGTAAAACACACCGATAGCTTTACAACTAGGCAACAGTGCCGCTGCTTTTTCTTGGGGAGTTCACTTAGGGTGAAGCCCTCACTGCTGCAGACAGTCTAAATGAGGCTTAAGGTCTTGCTTAAAGCAGCTCTAGGCTCTCCCCATCGTCACAGAATGTTAGGGACTGGAAGGGACCTCAAAAGATCATCTAGTCCAATCACCCGGCAGTTGGACGTCACACTGGGCTTCTGATTCCCACCCCTGCATAAAGGTCGTTTTTATCCTCATCTGAGTTTCCAGAGAGTCCACATACTTGGCAGATTTTCTTCACAGCATTGTTAGGTCCAGCACTTCCAGAAGCTACACGCATTGTTCTCTCTCATGGCACAGAAGTGAAGACAAATGTACCTCTCGTGAGTAATCGCTGCCATCCATGCCTTTATGTATTTCTTGCTGATTTTTATTGCACTGATAGTGGTTTTCATGTATGAAGGAGCGACTGCTTTCTCCCGAACAGACAGAACATCAGCACCGTCAACTGCTGTTAAGAGCAGAAGCTCGTTAGCAAAGTTGGAGTTGGCTCATGCACAGGGAATGGAGGGGCTGGTGTTTTGTCATTGGTGCTTCCCTCTGGAACTTGTCCTTGAGCAGGGAGAGGTTTACACTTGTGTCTTAGCTGCTGCAGGTGGAAACTTCCTGCAGGCACCTCTGCTAATACATGAGGCCAGCTCGAGGTTCAAGAATTGTATTTGGAAGGTTAAGTGAGCAGTTCTGTCTGTCAAGCACTGTAAAAGCTTCCTTTCAGATGCCTCAGGGATGTGGTTTTTTCCCAGCTGCTCTCCCAGGTAAGGAAGCATGAACCGGATGCAGCAGATCAAAACCACGACTGCTGTTCTGAAAATGCTGCGCACCTGGAGGGTCTGTGATCAGCAGCAGGTAAGTCTGCTCATCCATGGGGCAACGAGTGAGCCAAGGCACCACTTCCCTTATTGGAGCTGATGCGAAAGGGAAGTGTTTCCTGCTGGCAGGAGACGCCCTCTCGGTCGCAGATGTGCCCATGGAATTTGGAATGAAAGATCTGTGACCACGGGTCATGCTACTGCATGAAAGCAAACGCTGCAGCCCCACGCCAGGAGAGATCAGCTCTGAGACTGAGGGAGGGCTAAGTGGAGCCCGTCAAAACTGGTACGGTGCGTCGCAGCTGGGGATTTCCACAGGAGCTCTTCACTTCTGCCCGTTACTCCCACGTAACAGCTCACTGTCACGTTGAAATGACATCTTACGTTTGATGTGGGGTAAGAGGAGAGCTGCTGGATTGCTGCTCAACAGCGTGAAAGTGTGAACTGGGCTGGCACTGGCGTTCTGGGCTTTGTGTGTGAATTGCTGGCACAGCCCGGAGCACCCCTGTGCAGCAGGTGCTCCTGGGTCTCTCTCGCTGTAGAAGAGGGACAGGCACATTTATCTCTTTGCCCGCAGCAGCACTGTCAGGCTTCATTAAGGCTGGTGAAACACTGGAAGTATCAGGTGTAGTCAGCTCTTGCTGTCCTCTGCTGCTCTGTGTTGCTCATCCCACACTCTCCAACGTCAGCCATCTCTACATTTCAAAAGGACACATTCCTCTAACTAACCATCCTGATCCCAAACTGTGTGTGTGTGTCAGTGGATGTCCAAATGTACATGTTCGTCAGCAGCTGAGACAGTAGCTTGCACTGCTGTTAAAACACAAGATAATGTGAATCATGAGTTGTGTGGATTCAAATTATTATCTGTGTTAACCTGACAAAGAATGCTTGAGCCCCAGAAGAATCAGATCTCTCACTTGAGCTTTGGGGAGCTTTAGGAACTCAAAAATACGCGGTTTTGTTTCTGCAATTTCAAATATCCATCTCCCTTATAAGTGATGAGCTGTGGCTTTTAATCTTGTTTTGCCTTACCTCTTTAGTTCTAGTTCTAGGCATCGGGGAGACCAGGCAAGTCAGACAAAAGGGTTTTCTTCTTCATCGGACAGAGTTGGTTGCCTTGGGCTATTCTGCTTCTGACTTGTTTCCTGTGAAGTCCAGCATAGCTTAGATCAGAAGGCAGACACAGCCTCTGATTGTAACGATGGAAAGCCTCTGGCTCTGAGTGGAGATGAGCCTCTGGAAATCTGTTTCAGATAAGAACTCACTCAGTTCTTCAGTTTGCAGATTTCAGATGGGGGTGAGGGGGAGCTTTTTAAATCTAAATGTTGCCAGCCCTGGGTTTTTTCCTTTAAAGACAACCTACTATGGTTTGGATGCGCTCTCTCTCTTCACGCTATGAAGAGAAGACCTTCAGAGTGTCAGGTAAGTCAAGCTGGCCACGTCCCAGTCGGGTAAGTCAAGCTGGCCACGCCCCACAGGGCAGATGTACAGCTGCTCCAAGGTGCGAGCCGCACTTTAAGCGGCAAGTGTGCACTTAGGGAAGGCTGTTACTGTCTCCATTTATTTCTTGTCACGATCTGGTGTGAACATCAAGTGCACAGCATAGAAACCCTTATCCCAGCAGAAAGGAGGAATTTTCCTGTGTTGCAGAAGCCTGCAGCAGGTGAACATCCAAAGGAAGCTACACAGCTGGTGCACCCCACTCTTCCTCAGCCTTCACACCCAGCAGGGCTGTCTCACAGAAGGTTAGGGCTTGGAAGAGACCTCGAAAGATCGTCTATTCCAACTGCCCTGCTGGAGCAGGATCGCCTACAGTAGGTCACACAGGAACATGTCCAGAGCAGGAGACTCCACAAGCTCTCTGGGCAGCACGTTCCGGCGCTCTGTCACCCTCACAGTACAAGAGGTTTTTTCTTGCTTAGGTGGAACCTCCTGTGCTCCAGCTTGCGCCCGTTGACCCATCTTATCCTTGAACATGACTGAGAAGAGCCTGGTGCTGTCCTCCTGACACTCCCCCTTTATATATTTGTAAACGTTGAGGTCTCTTCTCCTCCTTCTGTGTCACCCAGCAGAAGGCTTGAAACCCTCACTGCCTCTAGTCAAGGCACAATGCGCAAGAGCTGCTGCCCCACAGCTTCCTGCACAGCTCCTGTCTGGTTCTCACCACCACGGGAGCAGAGAGGCAGCCCTGGAACAGTGAAGGAGGAGCAGCCAATGCCATGATTTATACATGTTTGCCTCTGTCACACAACAGAAGGTCTTCAATTACGAAGTCACATCCATTCAAGCAGGCAGATGAGCTGTTGTGCAAAAGTCTCCACAACCCCCATGTGATTACAGCCTGTGAACTGCTGCCGTCTTTGGGACGGTCATTCGTTTGCGTTGTGGCAGGAGAAACCCGCAGGCTGCGGTACACGAGCACAGAGCCGCTTCTCCCCACAGACATGCCCATCGCCTGCACAGGAAGGCTGTGGCCCTTAGAAAGGGTGGAAGGCAAAACCCCCCAAGACGAGCAAACATTGATATGCTTTGTGCTGCCACACTGCGTTAAGAGCTGGCTTTTTCCCCTCCCCAGCCCAGAGCTTCATTAATCCCCAGTAAAGTGTTCATTTCTCCCGTGTCATCGTACCCCAAGTCCCACAGGAGGCTCAGCACGAAGGCTACAAGCAAATTCTGGTGGGATTTGGGCATCGGGGCTAGGAGCCCTTCAGCAGCTCTGTAGCACCGTGCCAGAAATGGGGTATTTTATTTCCAGTTCACAGCTGCAAAGAAGGTTGTACTGGGACAGGAGGTCAAGGCAAGCCGGACAAACTTGGTTACATAGTTTTGCAGGTCAATGGAAAGCGGCTCAACAACCTGTCAAGCTGCAGTGAGCACCTGCCCTAACACAGGGCACCGTTCCCACAAGGCACTCTCCGTTTTCTGGGTGGGAAAGAGAAGGAAGTTGCACTTTTTTCATTAAGTTCCTCCTACGACAGCTCAACGAGCTTTTGAGGGTGAAGTCTGGTAGAAAAACAAACCCTGGGGAGGAAGCAGTCCCACAGAGCTGGGCAGGCTCACAGCACTGCAGAGCTCTGCTAGATGCTGATTTAGTGCAGCACAGTGAAGGGAACTCCCTCCAGAAAACTGGACTACTAAGTTAAAAAAAAACCCCAATCCTATAAACTTTGGCCTCAGCTAACATTATTCTGACGCTCAAGTCTCTGCCTAGGGACAGCTGTTATTTCCTCCTCAAGACTAAATGTATGAGCAAATTTATCCCACAGAAGGAGAGACAGGACTGTTTCATTTACCTTGCCTGCTTTCCGTTTCTTCCTCCATCTCCCCCCCCAGCTCCCTGTGACTTTCTCCGAGCAGCGGAAGGTCACAGAAGCACCTTTCCTGGTAGTATTTCTGTCACTGAGCATCTTGTCCCACTGAGAAACAGCCAGAGCCCTCAGGAGCATGATTCATGGAAGATGCAGCAAGGGATGTGACTAGATGATCTTTCGAGGTCCCTTCCACTCCCTGATGGTCTGTGAAGCACTTCCGGGTGTAAGAGGTTTCCTTTGAGCTCTTTGTTTAGAAAAAAGTAAAATCAGAAAGCAAAATGCAGTCAAGGAATTGCCCGGTTACACATCCATTGTGCTGCAAAACATTCTGCTTTTCCTCTGGGAGAGGTCACCAGAAAGGCCAAGGTACTCGGTGCCACCATCTTACTGGTAAGATCAGGACCATAGTCCCTTGAGACTGGGGTGGAAGTTTAGAGCAAGAACATGTGCCTTGGTGGAAGAGGAGGCAGCCCAGTTTGGGGAATGAAGGCTCTGCCTTGAATGCAACAAGCCCAAACCGCTTCACCTGAGGCTGCAGAATTCGGGTGGGTTTGTTTTCCGGACCAGCCCCCCAGCGATGGAGTTCATCACCTTCCTACTCAACTTTCCAGAATGAGGCTTCTTTTTCTCCAGCACGCTGACATACTTTCAGCATGGGGAATCTGCAGACGACTCAGAGGGTCCCTGAGGCTTTCCATCTTTTTGGTGCCAGGTGCTTTCAAGAAGTCCTACACTGCTGTGAAGTTCTTTCAAGTTCATGTGTTGCTCAGCCTGTGAACTGCAGGCAGATTTGATTTCACAGTGAAATGAAAATTTTCCTTGGAGCTCACCTTTAAATGGAACCAGGTACAACATTTTCCTTACCCAGCCCAGAGCCAGGATCACCAGCAGTAGTGAGGCCAGTGGAACAGCCCCTGGACTGAAACTGGGCACAAGTGTCTGCCTGCAGGAATGGCTGTGGGTGATGCGCATGCCCCACACCGGCAGGGCTATTCCCACCAGCAGTGGGGTTACACCCAGAAGTGTAACGTAAGGCTCGCGGACGAACCAGTGTCACACACAGCAATGACACCATCTGTCGTCTGAAGAAACACCTTGATAGATCCTCCTGATCCTTTCATGCCACCTCTGCCTTCTGGAGGTGACTTGCCCGTATGGACGACACAAACGTTTTCCAGAGCTTTGCAGATGTAAGTGTGCACTCAAGATCACCGGACGCATCATGCCGTTCTTTTAACGTTGCCTTAACACAAACCAGCACCAGAACCCAAACGTAGCAGTGTTCGCTTTATTGCCACCCGTGGCCTGCCACTTGTACGTTGCTTTTTCACGCGCTTGTAGCTGCCGGTGTTCCTCCAGTCGTCTTTATTTCCACGTTGAAACTTCACCTGCACCTCCAGTAGGTTCTATCACGCATCCAGCCTCCTTCTCGTACACCTGCGTGTTGACAGCGTCGCTGTGTTGACACTGCACGTGTAATTTTCCTGAGCCCTACCGGCACAAGACCTGTCCTTCGTCTTCACTCAGCTGCTGTTCTCGGCTCCAGGGAGCGGTGGCTGCCCTCTCTCTGACTCAGCATCTCTCCAGTGAGGCTGTGACCTGTGGGCCCTGAGAGCCCGCACGTCTGTCCTGTACGTGGCAGTTCTTTGCTGATCCCAGTCCACTGCTTAGACCTGGCCCAGCCCGTCACAGGCCAGCGCACCCTTTTGGCATGCATTCAGAGAAAGTCTGCTTGGGAAGACCCACCCGAATGGGAGGTATCAGTTTGAACACATTTAGTAGATTTATTACTTTTTAAAGAACACAGATGTTGATAGAACTTCTAGAAACCAAATCGTTGCTGAGACAAGGTACTTCCTTCTCCGCCAGCTTTCTGCCAGCGTTTCTCTGCTTATTCAGTAAGCGACACGCAGGAAGCGGTGTCCTTAGGTGGCTGAGTGTTCTAGATCCAGCTCTCTCCAGGCTGAGAAACAAATCTCTTCCATCTTCCAGACCACAGAAGAACGTCAGCAGTTAGTATTACTGGTCTTTTAAAAGGTTTTAAGGCAAGTTTTTGCAAATGTAGAACTAAGACTTTTGCTTCAATTTTTCAATAGTTTATGAAAACGTTGTGGTTGGACACATCCCCTCCAGTTTGCTTTTTACTGTGGGGCAATTTCTGGCCCACGGAAAGCCACAGCATGCCAACAGTGGCCAGGGTAGCCCCAGGTGGGCACCTCACTGCAAACTCCAGTTTGTTGCGGATGGACAAACACCCGCCCAGTAAAGCCCTTCCCTGAGCCTGGCCTCAAATTTTCTCTCACAGAGGAATCACCAACCAGCTCTCAATCTCCTGAGAACTTCAGTATCCAGGGCATGGATGTGACCAGTACAAGATCCTGTGAAAGACGCTGGAGGAAGCTCAGCCTGTGCGGTTTCTGGTCATGGTCTTGTCCAAGATGCCCCAGTTCTGCACCTGGCTGTGTTCCTGATGGCCGGAATGACTTTCAGAAGAGAGCTGCATATTGGTTGGAAGAATCCCAGCAGAAGTACATCCTTCCAGAGCTGCACTGGTTTATGGAAAGGCAGCACTGCAGCAACTCTGTCGTGCAGAAACAGGACGCAGACGCCGCAGAGTTCGTATTAATCTATCAGCAGCTTCTGTGCAGTGAAAGAGAAAGGCAAAACTGGCACAGAATAGAGAGGATCTGGGATGAATTTCCTACACAGACCAGGGAGGGCAATGGCGGTGGTCCTCGAGCAGCAGTAGCCTGTACGTCACGTCCTGGAGACCCAGCCAGCACTTTTTGGTGCCTTGCAAGTGTGAACATCTACAACTTCTAGGCAGTCCTGGCAGCGCACAGCACAGCACCAGTGGAACTTGCATTCGCATTTTGTCATTCTGCTGACGCGGGAGGTGTCGTAGCCTCTCCCGCAGCACATCACTTCACAGCTGTCCATGCCACGGGAGGTTTGGTTACACACCCGACCGGCTGTCCCAAGGGATCCTACAAGGGAAACAGAGCAGAAGTCAGGAGGTGGGTTTTAAGGAAGGGCAGAACGAGGACCAGTATAGGAGTGGCCGTTCGCAATGTATTCGGTCCTTCAGTGTTGGATCACCCAGGAGTCAGTATCAAGCCAAAGACCTGCTTATAGTAGGTCTGGAAATGAGGAGGAGTACAACGGACCAAATCCTTCAAGGTTCTCTCTGATTATTAGCATCATCATGCTCTGCTTCAGTTCATTTAATGACTCCAGCAAATACTTCAGGAATCCTGTTTTGGCCAAGAAACAGAAGAAGGGAGCTGTGACTTGGTTCAGGGAAACCATCAGAACACTGTTCACCCCTTGGGTATATCATCTGAAATCCATCAGAACAGTGTTCACCCCTTGGGTATACCTGGAACAGACCTAGAACAAACGAAGCCCTGCTTCCTAGCCACCACGTTCTCCTCCTCCATCCGTGACACTGTGCGAGCAGCTGGTCCATCTGAACGGAAGTGCTAGTGCTTTTGTCAACGCACAGCGATATCCATCACATCCCAAACTGCAAATACAACTGAACAGCCACTTTTACAGGTCCTTCCCTCTCTGCTCACACAAAAAGAAAAAAGGAGCAAAGGCCAAGCTTGCACCTCACATGATTAACATTTGGTGTGAATTCCTGCTTCCTTCCCTGCGTGGGCTTCCCCTGCACACTGCCTCACCTCGCTGACGAGCCCCAAACCCCGGTGTGCCGGGGCTGCGTAATGGAGCACATCTGTGACAGCAATCTCCAACAGCTGTGGCTGACTTCAGAGTGTTCTGCACGTGGTCTGTGTGGAACAAGCTCAATAGCCTTCGCCGTACCACCGTCACGCAGCAGCTGGCCAGGCATCACTCCTCTAGCAGAGGGAAAGCAAAGCCTCTCTCCACATCGGCACACCTCCCAGCTGGGAACGGAGTGGGACCGTGCTGCCTGGCAGGTGAAGCAAGAGCCCATGTCTGCCTACGTGCCCAGCGAGGGCTGCCCCAGGAAGGTCTGGCCACATTGCTCACTCAAGGCACGGATCAGTTTCCAACTCCAAAGTTCTTATTTGCAGTGAAAGAGAACCCAGGACAGTTTTGCCACTGACTTGAAATCCAAAATTATTTCAGCTGCTGACAGACAGTCAGAGGCCTGTGTTGTCCAGTGCTGCCCACAACACAACATGGACAGGTGCTGCACCACTCGGAGAGGAGACAACGTTATCCACAGAATGCGACAAATAGAAAACAATCTGATGTAAAGTCTTGGCTTCTGAGCAAGCCTGGTTTTTTAGAAGTTTAGGCAGCATCTTCAGCATCTCTTGCCAGAAAGAAAATGAGCAACAGGACTGACCTGTTGGAGTGTAGTGTAGGGGAAAGGGACTTGGGGGTCCTGGTGGACAACAAGATGACTATGAGCCAGCTCATTGTGCTCTTGTGGCCAAGAGGGCCAACAGCATCCTGGGGTGGATTAGAAGAGGGGTGGTTAGCAGATCAAGAGAGGTTCTTCTCCCCCTCTACTCTGCCCTGGTGAGACCACACCTGGAGTATTGTGTCCAGTTCTGGGCTCCTCAGTACAAGAGGGATGTGGAGCTTCTGGAGAGAGTTCAGCGTAGGGCAACAAAGATGATAAGAGAGGTNATGATTCTATGATTCTAACAATCGTCAGCAAGCAGCCAGGCAAGTTCCTGAGCCCTTGATGGGCATCCACACACCCAGGTGGTGAAGATGGCAGAAGACACTAAGCAAAACACGACAGAGGTTTCCAATCTTTGCCTGCTGTCTCCTCAAGAGGCAGAAGAGTGTTCTGACTTGTAAAGAAAGTTCTCTTTGTTTTTACTTGAAGCGTAGGGATCACCATGCCAACACACAACACCACACCTGCCAAGACAGCCACAGCTCTTAAGGCGGCCAACTTTACGGCCCATACATCACACCCTCTCTTCTTGGTTTGCGCTGTTGTGTTCTTAAGCAAACACACACTGAGTTGGAAAATGTTTTCCCCCATTCCTAAAGCCCTGCAACACGTTTATTCCTTTAGAAGGTGAAGTTTTTGTTTGCACCTCTATGGATTAAAAATGTAGCTTCAAGCAATCAAGTTCATTATTTGACTTTTTACCTGAAAAAACCCAAAACTAACAAAGAAACACCCCTGAACAATAAACTTTTACTCACATAAAAGTAGCTCTGAAGCTACTTTTAAAGGGAGAAAGACTCACGTGGACCCTAAATAAAGCACCTCGGTAGAGCAGGGCGGGAGAATCCAGGCAGCGCACGGCAGATGCAGCAGCTTTGTGTGGAGGGGCTGGGACCTCCCAAGCCAGCAACAAAAAGAAGCCAGAGCTTGTCCAGATTCAGTTAAACACTTGCCTCCTCGTAACTTCCACTGCCACTGAGAGCTGTCGTAACTGCTCAGCTTCCAGAAACTCTTGGGGCAACCGTGCAACTCCCTTGCCGGATGGTGCATGTAGGAGAGCTGCCCTGATGGAAGCCACTGCAAGCCCCACCATCTGCTTGCATGAAGCTGTGACGGCACCCAATGTGTTTGCGACGCGTCAATGGGGAGAGGCGGGCCAAGACGTTGTGTAGGAACTGCCTGTATGCGGCTAACCTCAGGGAGAAGCGTTTGACATGGAGCAGAACTGGTGTCTCTCCATGGGTTACGTATCTCAAGTCATGACACCTCCTGCCCAGCATAAATACTTTGCAGGCTCTACGTCACTGTCACGTTTTCATAGGATCATAGGATGTTAGGGGTTGGAAGGGACCCAAGAGGTCATCGAGTCCAACCCCCCTGCCGGAGCAGGACAAAACTATCTAACACAGATCACAGAGGAACGCATCCAGGCGGCCTTGAAAGTCCCCAGAGAAGGAGACTCCAC
>VXBP01002727.1:296953-412466 GCA_013400115.1 Rhinopomastus cyanomelas | reverse complement strand
TCAGCCGTATCAGCCAAACCTCCCAGCTTGGTGTCGTCGGCAAACTTGCTGAGCAGACACTCTGTGCCCTCATCAATGTCATTGATGAAGATGTTGAACAAGACCGGTCCCAGCACCGATCCCTGAGGGACACCACTAGTCACAGCTCTCCAGCTGGACCTGGAACCATTGATCACCACCCTCTGAACTCTATCCTGCAACCAGTTCCTAACCCACCTCACTGTCTGCTCCTCCATCCCACACCTCCTCAGCTTGCTCACTAAAATTTCATGGGAAAAATTTCCTTTCGCTCCAGGCTGGGCTTTGCTCATCTCAAAAACGCAGCAACTGGCCTACACAGAATCACAGAACCACCAAGTTTGGAAGAGACCTCCAAGATCATCATGTCCAACCATCAACCCCATGCCACCACGCCCACTAAGCCATGTTCTCTAGTGCCACATCTGCATGTTTTTTGAACACCTCCAGGGACAGCAGCTCCACCACCCTGGACAGCCAGTTCCAACACTTGGACAGTTTTCCAGTAATGAAATTTTATCTAATACCCAAACCTCCCCCAGCACAACTTGAGGCCATTTCCTCTTGTTCTGTCACAAGTGACCTGGGAGAAGAGACTGACCCTCATCTCTCTACAATCTCCTTTCAGGCAGGTGTAAAGAACAATAAGGTCTTCTCAACCTTGTTTTGTCCAAGTGAAACAACCCCAGTGCCCTCAGACGCTCCTCAGAAGACCTGTCCTCCAGGCTTTTCACTAGCTTCATTGCCCTTCTTTGGGCTTGCTTGAGACAGCAAGGGCAGTAACACAAGAAGAATCCTGTGAAGGACCCGAAGCAGATGACCGTGGGCCCATGGTTTGTCACCTAACGTACCGCTCCATGGGGCTGCCTGTGCATCTCCACTGTACTTTCCACCAGCACACAAGGTGTGGAGGGTACTCAGACACAGCCATCTGCCTGTTGGGGGGACACAAGCCACATCCTACACACGCAGGAAGAGGCAGCAACACCAGCTTCGACTGTGCCCAAACCAGAAGCGTGTGAGCGTGATGCTGAAGCACATGGCACAGGAGATAACAGCAGGTCATGGGGGGCTGCTGTAGCAGCCTACAACCATTTGTACGCAGACACAATCTGCCTCTTTGTTCCACCACTGTTCCACCACTGTTCCACCACTACCTTCACGCAGCTAAAGCCTCATTGCCACCAGAGTGGTTGCAAACAGTGAACAAGTGCTCACCAACTTCATCCTGCCATCCAAGCTACTGCTGCTCAAACTTTTAATCCTGAGGCAGATTCTGCTTGTCCACTGGTGTGTTCAAAGCACAGAACCTTAGACTCACAGAAAAGCCAACTGGCAGAATGGTTTGGGTTAGAAGGGATCTTAATCTACTCCAACCTCTCTGCCATGGACAGTAACACCTCTCAACCAGACTTGGTTGCTCAAGGTCTCATCCAGCCTGGCTTTGAACACCTCCATGGCCATCCACAACCTCTCCAGGCAATCTATTCCTGAATCATTCCACTCTTGTACTGAACAACTTTTTCCTATGATCTAGTCTAAACCTCTTCTCCTCCAGTTTAAAACCATTTCCCCTTGTCCTATCACTAGACATCCTCATGAAATGTCCCTCTCCAGCCTTCCTGTAGGTTCCATTCAGATAGTGTAAGGCAGCTATAAGGTCCCTCCAGAGTCTTCTCTTCCCTGGGCTGAACAACCCCAACACCCTCAGCCTATCCTCACAGTGCTCCAGCCCTTGAATCATCTTTGTGGCCTCCTCTGGACTCACTACAACAGATCTTCTTACACTGGGGACACCAGAACTGGCCACAGTATTCAAGGTGGGGCCTTACATGAGCCAAGTACAGAGGGAGAATTACCTCTCTTGCTCTGCTGGCCATACTTCTCTTGAAGTACCCTAAGATATGGTTGGCCTTCTAGGCTGCATGAGTGCACTGTCAGGTCATGTTTGAACCTGCAAGTTTGAGAAACTTGCATCAGCCTAGCCTGGCCATCATCACATCCATCTTTTAAAACCTGATGGAAGTTTCTAAGCAGACAGGCAAGAAGATTTATGGGAACATTTTGTGAGTGAAATGCAGCACTCAGGGTCAGACGCTGCAATGCAACGGCAGGACTGGCACTTGCACAGCCACCACCTGGTTCCCTTCTCAGCTTCGTGGTTTCTAAGAGGCCTCTCTCCCCGCATAGTCTTGAGCACACTTGTGTTGGAGCTGGAAATTTATGATAACATAGAATCATAGAATCATTAGGGATTGGAAGGGACCTCGAAAGATCATCTAGTCCAATCCCCCTGCAGCAGCAGGATCACCTAGACCAAGTCACACAGGGACTCATCCAGGTGGGTCTTGAATATCTCCAGTGAAGGAGACTCCACAACCTCCCTGGGCAGCCCATTCCAGTGCTCCGTCACCCTCACTGTGAAGAAGTTCGTTCTCAGGTTGATGTGGAACCTTCTATGATCCAGCTTACAACCATTGCCCACCATTCCCATAAGAGAAGAGCATGGAAAATCTGTGTGTTCCTGACAAGACTTTCACAAGCTCTCTGTTCCCACAAAATTATGAGCACAAAGTAGTGACTAAAAGTTACTTCAGCATCCGTGTGAGCAAAATGAAGTTCATTCCTTTGGTCCTGTTCTAAAGGTCGTGAAATCTTAATGCGAGACAAAAGACGGCAGGCGGATTGGGCTAGATGATCTTTCGAGGTCCCTTCCAAGCCCTAATGATTCCATGACTCAATGGCTGGGTTATTACAATCCCTTCTGTTCCTTCTAGAAAACAAAAAATCTCTTTTTTCATGTTGGGGGGGGACCCATGTCCATGTGTCCAGCTGCCTCCCCAGCATAGCAGTACGCAGTCCCAAGGGGGTGTATCTAGTCTCAGCACTTGACAGTGGCCACGTGCCACCAGAAAGAAGACCCAGCTCTAAAACCTCTCACTGCAAGCACAGGACAGCACATGTGGGGTTTCTGGATGGGCTGGTGATGATGCAACCTCTGAGCATCTTCAGTTGACTGGTTCATAGGTCTCAATGCACCTAAGGCACAGAGGACACTGGTTTGGTTGTTCTACAGTCTGCAACACTGTCCCCTGGCCAAGTCAAGACAATTCTCAAGATTTGTTCTGGGAATCCATCGTTCAGCTCCAGCACTAAACAATCTCCAGATAAACTTTTTTTCCTGAAGCACTACATTGCTTGAATTCCCCAGAGAAAAAGCAGAACTGTAATCAAGACACATCAACAATCTGTGGTCTTAGATGTTGCTGATGCTGAGATTCCGCCACACCTATCTCCAAGCGGACCTCCACAACCTCATTGCATTTCCAGTCATTTCACAGGGCTGATACTCTGGAACACTCCACAGGGCAAACCAAAGGTAATGAAGAAAAAATGCTGCTCAGCTGCCAAAATCACCTCTCTCGAAGCCAGATCGGTTTCTGTTCATCTGATACTTTCTTTGCTCCACCAGAGCAGCGGGGCATCCCGTATCCTGATAAAGGTTACTGCTGCCTGCCAAAAATGTGCTCCTCCAAACAGCTGCATTCTCTGAATTCTGGGCAGCAAAGAAGCACCACCTCATCCACAACCTTATCTCAAGCTGAATGAAAGCACATGTTAGACTCTGCCATCTCCGGACAGGCTGGACAGCATCAGGCAAGTGCGCTACACCCACGAGGGTTAGCAATGCCCACTCTTCTCCACAGTGACGACACCGACAGATGAGATTAGTTTTCATACAAAGAGACAACCAAATGGCTTCTTGACACAGAAGTGGGTCAGGTACAGGCTCTTCTTTATAGGGGAAAGAAATCACGGGGGTTTAGGAGGAATGAGGCAACATCAAGAAATCAAGTTTTGAAAAGCCCTAGTCTGCAGAGAGTCTACAGAATCACGGAATTATTTAGGCTGGAAAAGACCCCTGAGATCATCAAGTCCAGCCCATGATTTGACACCACGACATCAGCTAGATCCTGCCACTAAATGCCACATCCAGTCTTTGGACATCAGGAAAACCTTGGTCTCTGCATGATGCCACAATATGCCCATCCACTCACTTGGGTTAAAATATTGGACTTCGTATCATTGGTCACTATTCAAGGATCAACATGTGCTTGTGCAGGCAACACTGTGGCTTGCACCTGCAAAAGCCATAAATAACAGTTAAAATTACCTTGACTACCCAATGAACCAGAAACACCGTGCAACACAATTCCGGGTTCCCCGAAGTCAACAGTACACGACCAGAATTTCACATACTGTTCTGCTCTAACGCAGCTTTTGCAATGCGCATTCCAAGTCAGCTTGGAGTGTAAACAGGCAGCGGTGCCAAAAAGAGTCGAGCTGCACTGCTCTCCAGACACTTACAGAGACGTCCTATCTGGTGTGACCTGGTGCATCACACAGCCTGTTACTTAGTTCCACCACATCTTTCGTACGTTACCCAGTCTGACTCTCTTTTCACCGTTTTGGCTTTGCTCGGCTGCTAGTTTTTAATTGCTGCATCAGGAATTGTTGCTCAGGGGTAACGAGCCTGTAGCAGGATGCCTGGCACTTGGCAGTGCCTTGGATCCTGTAACACTGGTGTGTCTCCAGTGAGAGCTATGAAAGCAGGAAAGTTCCATGTCAGCAACAGCCATGAAATCTCACCTGGGGCTGGCACAGCTCTTCAGAAAACATGACAGTTATCATGGATGGAGCCAGCACCGTCTCATAAAGAGCTGAGTCACTTGATGCAGTGAGCTGTGCCCCACCAACTTCTCACAACCATCTGCATGTCCACAAGCTGCCTTGACCCATTTTATCAACAGCTGCATTGCCTGGTGCAAGCAGGGTTTGCACCAAGTCACTGCACCTCCTGCATTACTGATGGGAAGAGCTATCTCTACAACAAGGGGGCTACAGTCTGCAGGGAATGTGCACATAAAGCACTGGCCTCCTGGGAGTCTGCACCTGTAGAATAACAATATGGAAGAGAAGCCATGGTATGAGAGGCAGTGTCATGGGGACATTGCGGGACTTGAGGCTGCTGTAGTTCCATCTGGTAATTCTGAAGGGAGCTGTGTGATACAAGCGTGTATGTAGCTGTGTAGGTATGAACCTGTCTCCAGAGCATAAGTCAGATTTGTCCTAAAAGCAGCTTTAGGACATGTCCAGGGCTCCACAGTTCCCTGAAAAACCTGCTGAACTATGGTAGAACAGCTGGATGGTGTACATCTGGGAACTCTGAGGAGCTGCTGTTCTTACACAGAGCTGTCCTTCCAAAACATCTTTCTGCCTCTTTCCTGCTGGTTACATACGTAGGTGTTTATATAGAGATATATATACACACACATGCACACATCATCATCATCATCATCATCATCATGATAACTTTTGACCTTCAAAGTACAAGTGGCTGAAATAAAACCCTTCATGTGTGAAGGTAGAAGCTTACCTACATCCCTGTCCCTGATACAGTAGTCTGGAGAGCTTTCAAAGTAGACCAGGTCATTCTTAGTTGGCTTCTTAAACCTCTTGTTAGCCACAGTGAAACCCGTGCCATCTTGGTTCATGACCACCTGAATCGCTCCATTGTACTTCTTCCACAGATAATCTCCTGTTTTCCTAAAGTCTGCCATGGCCAGCCAACAGGTCCTTAAAGTGCACGATCCACTCACACCGTGACATTTGCACTCCTGCTTCAAAAACCGCTTCACAGCCTGTTTGGAAACGCAGTAAAAGACACACAGGTGAGACACGGGGTCACTGCTGCTTCTCGGCCCTTTTCCAGGGATCCTGCGATGCCCGGAGCGCAAAGGGTCTCCACAGCACGGTCTGCAGTGACACCCGCTGGCAGCGTCAGGTCATCCCCACACGGCTGGGCTGCTCTGCTCGCAGCCACACGCAATGAATGTTCTTGCCTGGTGGGCTTCCCTTTCCCTCTCCTGCCAGTCATCCTGAGGATTGAGATGATCTGTAACACTGGGACACAGACTGGGCAGGATGAAAATATCTGGGAAATGGATCGAATCGCTCAGTCTTTTCGTAGACAAAGGTCCTGTCTCTATCAAGCTAGGTGAAGCTTTGCCATGCTGACCGTCTCTATCTCACCTTCATGAAGTTGCCCTTTGCTGTGAAGAGGAATCCACAGGTATTTAATATTTAAATGTTTTTGCAGAGACTAGGCAAAGCGTTGTACCTGGGCTAGGCATCACATCGATGCAACAATTTAAAACATCATGTTCTTAGAGCACTTACTAACTTTTTAACAGACATTTTAGAGCAAGACCTTCATTAGTTTGCTCTGGAAAGATCACCTTCCTCATTAATTCAGTGCCTGGAGGGCATTAAAGCAATTTCAGCTTCATCTCAGACATTTAAGTTATCTGGATGATGCTGGAGAACAACTGACATGTCAACATACAATAAATTATTAATTCCAAATCTAGAAATATTCCAAATCTAGAAATATTCCGCTTTCAGGGTTCATGCGATACAAATGTTCTAGGATTTGCTCAAAAGGAACAGCATCCTGGGAGGAAGGTAATGGAGAGGAAAGCTCCATGATTAGAAGCAAGACTGATGTGCATTTGGGCAGCATTTTTCAGTCAAGCACTTAGTAATCAAGTGAGAAAGTGCTACAAAATCAAAGCGCCTGTAAGTTTCTTTCCAACTTGAACATAATGTGAGTGCTTCAAAGAAGTCTCTTGACGTTATCACAGCCCCGCTTTGCTGCCAGTGGTACTACTGCAAAACCAGGATTTAAGCAGATGCTTGGTTTTAATCATCTGAATAGAAATCAGTTTAACTAATGTACAAAAGAACTTGCTGGAACTGGGG
This sequence comes from Rhinopomastus cyanomelas, assembly GCA_013400115.1. Classification (NCBI taxonomy): domain Eukaryota; kingdom Metazoa; phylum Chordata; class Aves; order Bucerotiformes; family Rhinopomastidae; genus Rhinopomastus; species Rhinopomastus cyanomelas. Next base: position 405,626 of record VXBP01002727.1, on the reverse strand, counting down.
AAGAAGCAGACGGGAATGCAGGACTGGTTTCTCTGGTCAGTGATGTTCCTGTACTGACACATTAGCGCGTGTATTCCTCAGCTCTCGCACCAGCTCCGGGAAATACGCCCGACGACTACTCCAACTACTCCTTCTATTCACCTAAGATAGAAACTGAAGACTCTAGAAATTCAGGGATGACATTTTCACGCAATGTCTAGAAAAGGGAGCTGTTTAGGTCTCATTACACCTCCAAAGCCACTGCCTTTTGGAGGGACAAGTACTGTGGATTTATTTTCTTTAAAAATGAAGTATTGTGTTTTATCTCTGCACGTTCTGCGTCTGGGTTTGCCATATACCTATAGGCATGGACCAGGGGGGTTTCTTTCTCCAGTGCTATTTTGAATTTGCTCTTCTATAGTCAAGCCTGTGCCTCGGTGTGGTCTCCAGCCACTCTTTGGAATTTCTATTCTATATAAACCAACAGTAAAACTCCTACACACACATGGATTAGGCTCAAGTCAAAGCCTCCATTCAAGCTGATCCTGCAAAGACAGGCTTGTGCTCAGCTTCCCAAAGCAGGGGCCACCTAACTGACTCAGATGGGAGGACTGCTGAGCAGTTGCACTCAGTCTGTTTGGAGATCTGTGCCTCTCTCCAACAGAGGCAATCTCCTACTCATCCCGTAAGTGTTCCTAATTTCCGTTAAAACTCAGCAAAGGCCAGCTGTTAGCTGCTTCAGACCCGTGAGAGCTCCCTAAGAACATCTCCAGACAACAGTTGGATGGACACCCACCTTCCTTCCAGCTCTGTTGTTATGAAGGTTCATCAGTGCTCTTGCATCTTTTCCTTTCCGTTCCTTGGCATCCACAAAAGCTCTGGCGAATTTGATGCCATAGTCGATGTTATCGCTGCAGCCACCCCAGTCAAAATGGCCCTTGCTGTCCTTGGCTGAGCCTTTCTTCTTGGGATCACAGGAGCAGGACTTCAGCTCTCCTTGGCTACATGCCCTGGTGATGGCAAATACCACTCCAGCGGAGGAGATGGCGTGTACAAAAGCAGACTCCCGACTACCTGAAACAAAAACAAAGACTCTTTAAAAAACTGTTGGGGCAGTGAGTTTGAGAGGCTACCCTAACTCCAGCCAGTTAGCCCGGACTGTGCTTCTGCTGAGCAAAAGATAAAACTGTGCTGAAATCACACACATACACATTCCCTGGAGCCAGAATTAGTCATGGCTTAAACTCGGACCCCTCCCTGGTAAAAGCTCATCAATATAGTGTTAGAGTTGGAAAACATGAAACGTCAGCTCCTGATATTGACTGATACCCTTTCGTGGATCACTTGTTCAGCACAGACACGTGAATGAGACAGCTGGCACTTCTACCGCGTTACATCAGGTTAGGAAAACAGATGAAGTGCTACTTCACAGAGAGGTTTAAGAGCTTGCTAAATAGGGACACTGGAACCACACGCTGCAAAGTGCAGCAGATCAATTTAGGAACTGGCTTCTCCTCTTCAGAGCACTTGGAATAAAGTTTTCTACCTGAAAAGCGGCCGGGATCATCCCTGGGTGTTATTTGCTGAAAATAAATTAAATTCAAAGTTTTCTGCCAAGAACTGTAACTCATGCAAACAAGTCCCATTAAGGCACCACTTGGGTCGTGCTTGAGTCATGCCCGAGGCAGGGCCTGGCAGCTGTGACTTCTCCATGCCAGCTGCTCGGGCAGCTTTCCCTTAACAAAGACACTTTACTGCACCAAAGTTTATCCGCATTTCTAGACGGTGCCTACTCTTAGGGTATTGGGTACATGACTGCTTGACTTCAAGATGCACTTATTTACCACACAGATCTATGTTCTGTTACCACTGCTCTAATGGGGGTAATGGGATGTTTTCACACTCTACCTGGTTTTTAGCATGGGAACCAAAAGTGGAATTTCATCTGAGACCACTCTCATTAGAGAGACCTGTTCCGAGGACTCGTAAGCCTTAAGTAACGTTAACACAGTGATAGCACCCCAGAGAGAAAATGTTCTATCTGGTGCTGTTGTGGCCAAGAGTGCCAACAGCATCCTGCGGTGGATCGGAATGGGGGTGGTTAGCAGATCAAGAGAGGTTCTTCTCCCCCTCTACTCTGCACTGGTGAGACCACATCTGGAATACTGTGTCCAGTTGTGGGCCCCTCAGTTCAAGAGGGACACAGAGCCCTCCAGCGTCAGGGCAACGAGGATGATGAAGTAAGTGGAGCACCTCCCTTACGAGGAGAGGCTGAGGGAGCTGGGTCTCTTTAGCTTGGAGAAGAGGAGACTGAGGGGTGACCTCGTTAATGTCCGTAAGTATTCGAAGGGTGGGTGTCAGGAGGATGAAGCCAGGCTCTTCTCAGTGTCATCTAGTGATAGGACAAGGGGCAATGGTTGTAAGCTGGAACATAGGAGGTTCAACATAATTATGAGAAGGAACTTCTTCCCAGTGAGGGTGACAGAGCACTGGAACAGGCTGCCCAGGGGGCTTGTGGAGTCTCCTTCACTGGAGACATTTCAGACCCACCTGGATGTGTTCCTGTGCGACTTGGTGCAGGCGATCCTGCTGTGTCAGGGGGATTGGCCTAGATGATCTTTCAAGGTCCCTTCCAATCCCCAATGATTCTATGATTTTATTGTAAGGGCCGTATGACACATCTAGATGAGTAAAATAGGAACGGGCCCTGGGCTTCCATGTGCTGGGCACGCTTCTGGCAAATGGCAACCGTGGCCTTCCCTACAGTTCCTCCAACACCAGGCAGGAATAATCACAGCTGGTTATAAATCCTGTTCTTTTGAGGACTTATTCTGAGAAAATGTATTCAGAAACACCACAACTTTCAGAGCGTTAACTAAAACACTGATGTCTTTGGCAGCGAAACATTTCACTCCAGTTTACTAATCAAAACCATTTCATTTCAAATCAGAACAATATTGAGCTCCATTTCCCACTTACAATCACCTCCCAGTCACGCTCAGTGTGGAGCTCAGAAGCCTGACACCTTAATTCTCTCCCATAAGCCATCAGCAAAAACTTGGCTTTTGGAAAAAAACCCAGTTTTTACTTTTTTGATGAAACAGCCTCATCAGAATTAGGCCATGCTCTAGCAGATGTGTCTTCCTGCGTATCAGACAAACCTCACTGAAAACATGGGTGATGTTACTGGTTACTCATCAATAATTGCTGAAGGAACATGAAGCTGATTATGGGAACCACCGCTTACCAGCAGCAGAGCTGGGCACTGAATGATGCTCAGTGGTTGAAATCTCACTACTGGGTCAGCAGGCCCAGTGTCATCTGCCCTCCTTCTCATTCCCACTGCTGGAGTAATGACCCTAAGGTACGTTCTTCTCTGAGTCAAAAGGACTCTATAAGCTGTCTGAAGACTCACTAGATGCCTTAGTTCTATGTTTAGGTGGCAACACACCCTGCTTAACTGCCCTCCACTCAGGGTGGGAAGTTCATCACCAGCCCTCACCTGCTCAAGGTCTGCCCAAGCTTGGCTCACCCTCAGCAAATGTGTCCCCTTCTCTTCCAGAGCGTCCCCTTCCCTTCCTCCTGACATGACCTAGCACCACTACAGGAAAGCTAGAGAGGGACTTTTAAAAGGGACTCTACTGATGGGGGAATGGTTCAAAATAAAAGAGAGTAGATTTAGACTGGGTATCTGCAAGAAATTCCTCACTATGAGGGTGCTGAGGCACTGGAACAGGTTGCCCAGTGAAGCTGCGGATGCTCCATCAGTTTAAGATGCTCCATGATTAAGACCAGGGTGGATGGGGCTCTGGACAACCTGATCTGGTGGGAGGTCCAATAGCAGGAGGTTGGAAATGGATAATCTTTCAACCTAAACCATTCCACAATTCACCCTTGCTGCCAATATGGGTAACAGCAAGAGGGGCTCCACTCCCTGTTAACCCTCCTGGTGTTACTGACCACTGTGTGGGTGCTTCCCACCATCCCTAAATCCTTTAACCCTTACACTGACCCTCCAACGCCCCCCTCCTCAGCCCCAAGGTTCTGGGGCAGGACTCACTGCGCATGAGGACACGTCCAAGAAGCCGCTGTCCCCGTTCCAGAGCGTTGCAGTCCCAGCGGTGCCGGCGGAACTGGTGCTGGCACTCAGCAGTCCAGGCGGCCACGCCGCGGCCAATCGAGACCATGGCCTCAGGGTACCGCCGGCACAGCTGCCGCTGCCGGCTCACCAGGCCCGGCACGTTGTCACACATCACCCGTGACGATCCCACGGCCCCCATGTACCTGCGGGAGGCAAAGTGCAGGGGCAGTGCTGGGGACGCCCCTGGGGAACGAGGTGGGAGTCCTCAGCACCCTGTGTGCAGGGAACCCCCCTCTGGCAGACCCAGAGCTGCCCCTGCTGTTCTGGTGGAAATCGTTTAACATTAGCCATCGCCGCTGGGTTTGTTTTGTTGAGGTTTTTAATAATGTGAAGCGTTTTGGAGGAGCCCAAGCCCCGCTATTAGGGCTCCATGCAGGACTTCGGGGTATTTTTAAACAACACACCTTGACAAAAAATGAAATTACATCATCATCTGTCTCCATATGGTCCCTATTACTCCTGAAATGTTTTGAAAGGCATCTCTTATGAAACCCAAACTACTCTAGGTGTCTTCTGAAGCAATCAAATGGAAGAAAACGTCCTTTTCTTGTATTTTCCTAATTTTATACAATCATAAAGTCACTACAGTCTTCACTTTAAAAAAAATTAAATATTTAAGTGGTAAAGACACCACAACAAAAAGCCATCACAATAAATAATGTTTATAGGGCTGTGGACACAGGTAGTCATTTTATTGAAACGTGCCTGGTCTGATCAATCAGCCCCTGATCCTGCTTATGCCAGTGTCAAGGTTAAATGTGCTCCCTGGGTTCAGAGCAGCGGGTTAACTCATCTTCTACACCAACCAAGACTTCTCTGTGTGGGCTCGGCTGGGGTCCCCAGCTCAAGGACGAGCAGCTCTGTGCTTCCACTCTAAGCCGTAACACGGATCATCTCCCACACCGACATTAAAGATAAGTGGAGGTTGGGTCCCGCGCTGCCCGCCGGGCTCCCTGCCCTGTGCAGGTCAGCCAGAAAAGGCTTGGAAGGAGGGAGGGTCTGGGAACAGCGAGGAAGAAGCGGGGGGAAATAAATAGATTTGATATTAAAAAGCCCCATCTTTGCTGTAGCCGATTCCCAGAGCCGTGAGGGCGCGGAGGGCTGGCAGCCAGCAGCACCAGCGCCTCGTCCGCGCCCCTCGGCCGCGTTCCCTGCATCCCGCTCCCTCTGGCGCCGGGACAGCGCAGCCCCTCGGGCTAGGCAGAGCCGGGCTTGAGACACCTCGCCGCTCGCTGGCCTAGGCAGGGTCCCTCTGCACCCTCCAGCCCCGCCTGTGCGGGGGAGGAGGCCGGGACCGGGGCCGGGGTGGGGAAGGAGACGCCGATCCCGTGTAACCCGGCTCGCCCCAGGGCCAGGATTTCTGGATCCGAGCAGCTGGCAGCAGCGAGTGCCGCTTGTTCGAGCTCGGGAGGGAGAGGCTTTCCCCCCACCCCTAAGCTAATTTACCATTAATCCGACCCCACCTTCCCCCAGAGCAAATAAAAATTCCTGGAATTGCACCGCTTACCACCATGAGGAGGTGACCGGCGGGGTCGCCCAGAGCAAGACCAGGGGAAGAGACCACCAGATCCCAGGGAGAAAGTTCATGTTAGAAACGCTTCGCTCCACATCAGGTCTGTCACGGGGGGCAGAAGAAATCCTATGGAGCAGCAGTGACAGGATGGAGTAAACGCACCTTGAGGGCTGCTTTTTTTCCCGAGGGTCAAGCGCCTCTGCATCCACTGACAGCTGCAGCATCTACCGGTCCCCTCCCAGGGTGCAGGGAGTTCCCATGGGTCCATTGCTCCACGCTCCTCTTGACTCACTCCATGCCAAATCCTTCAGGACAAGCTCAGTCCCGCTCCCATCCTTCATTTTTGCCCAGATCCAGCTCTTCCCTACAGTCCCAGCAAAACTGAGGGGCTGGTGTGGGCTGCTCACACACAAACTGGGTGGGTTCTGCTTCGGGTGGTTCTTTTTTTTTTTTTTCCTCCTCTGCAACTCTGATGGATGAAATGATGTCAAGAGACACTGGGGGAAGAGGAGGAGGAGGTAACACCTCTGATTAGGCAAGGAGTCCCGAGGAGTCAGTTGCTTTCCAACAAGCCTGCAAGCAGACAGTTCAAACTCACCAGCAGATGCTACATGAGGAGCTACGGATCATCTGACAGCGACCACCCAGCTGCAGAGCAGCAGTACTAGGCACCTCACAGGGCTTAGCACAATCATACCGTGTGACTCTGTACCCCACCCTGAGTGCAGAAACCACGACCAGGGCTCCAGAGAAGCCAAGAATGAGAAGGGCTCCCCTGCCCTCCTGGGCACCACAAAGACCCCCAACCCATGGGAGTACTGGGAAAGTCTGGGGTGGGGGGACCGTGGTCACACACTGCCTGCCAACCTCCTGCCTGGGCTGGAAGCAAATGCAGGAAGAGGCTTTGTTTGTTCTCATTCAGTATCATCTCCGTAAGGCAAAAACAGGACAAGGATATTCCACGTGAGATGGAGATGCTCCAGCTCCAAGTCAGCCCTTGCTGGCTGCAGCAGAGTCTGAGGGTTGCTAAGGAACTTGGGGACCGCACAGTTCTTGTTTCTACAAGTACCTTCAGCAGTCAATTCCAGCTGAAAACTCCTGGAAAAACAAGACTGAGAGCACCCTCCCAGTGAGATCCACTCATCATGAAGTACATTACAATGATGACTCTCTGCACAGGACACCTCAGCTCAGTCAGTATGACTCTTAAGATCTAAGACGTAACAGCCAGATGCAAGTACTCAAACAAAACGAGGTAGAATTGGACCAACTTCTGAGATGGTTAACATTCAAACATTTCCCAACTTAAATTAACACTCCTATCCCCCCAAAAAACCCCCAAGCACCTGCCAGAATACAAATACACCCATCAGAAAAGCCTTTGTCTGCAAAGATTGAGTACGAGCCAGCAGTGTGAGCAGGTGGCTAAGAAGGTGTCTGCTGCCTTAATACAAGTATTCTGGTGTGCATTAGTGTGGCCAGCAGGAGTAAGGTGGTGACTTCACCACTCAGCTGTGATGAAGCTTCAAATACTGTGTTCAGTTCTGGGGACCTCACCACAAGATGGACACTAAACTCTTGGAGCATGTCCAGAGAAGGGCAACAAGGCTGGTAAAGGGTCTGGAACACAAGTTCTGTGAGAAGTGGCTGAGGAAACTGGGGTTGTTTAGCCTAGAGACAAGGAAGGACCTTATTGCTGTCTGCAACTACCTGAAAAGAGGTTGAAGAATGGGACAACTTCTTCTCCCTGGTGGAAAGCAGTAAGACTACGGAAAATGGCTGCAAGCTGCAACAGGTGAAGTCTAGGCTGGATGTTAAGAATAATTTATTCACTGAAAGGATTTACAAGCACTGCAATAGGCTGCCCGAGGCAGTGGTGGGGTCACCATCCCTGGAGGTGTTTAATCATGTGGACTTGGTTTTCACAGACTTAAATTTAGTGGTGACCTGGCAGTGCTGGGTCAAAGGTTGGACTTGACAATCTTAAAGGTCTCTTCCAACCAAAGATACTCTGTGACATACTGTGATTTTGGGTTAAGGGCAACTGAAGCCTGGTACGCATCCCTAATGATTCTATGATCAGTGCTTCTTCGGCAGTGCCCAGAGGCAACTACAGTTCTAGCTACTAACTCCAGCAGAGGAGCGTTTAACACCTATTTGATGAAGTATTATCAGTATGAAAAAAAACCACTCCAGTTTTCAGCTGCTGGCCAATTTTGATTTCTGAAGCCTGAGATACACCTTGGATGAAATTAGTGGGTGACAGAAACACCAGCACATTCCATCCATGCTTTAGAACTCTCTGAGCAGAGGCTACAGGCCTCTCTGCTATTGGTCTCCTCAGTTTTGCAGTAAAATACTGACACCTTTTCACTTTGAGATAATCCTTTTACCTGTCTTAAAAGGAGCTCCTTTACCACAGCAGCCATGAAGATTGTTCCCTTTTCCTCTCCAGAAGATGGATCTACCACACCTGCATTTGACTCACTGATGTCCAGGTTCCTTCTTGGAACTCCTATGATCTGTGCTTGTCTCAATGCATTCTTGGATCCATTATTTCTACTAACCACTCTCCCATTACACTGAGTGACAGAACAGGTGATCCTGGAAGGGGCCCTGTCTTGGAGCAGGCTTGAATTGGCTCTATCAGACATAGGAGAACCTCTTAGTAGTTTCTCACAGAAGCCACTCCTGTACCCTGCCCCAGTAACAAAACCTTGTGATGCAAACCAAACCAAGGCCACTTCCAGCCTCGTCTGTTCTGTTGTTCTGTGTAAAGAGTGGTTAGTAGAAATAACAGATCCAAGGTGAATTCAGTCCCAGCACAGATCACAGAACTTATAAGACAGACCTGCCACAGGCCACGATGAAGCCAATCAGCAGTGGTGGCAGCATGTCCAATGTATCTAGAAGGGGAAAAAATCTTCTGCACAACAGCAGCAAGAAGTGGGGTGGTATTCAGAGAAACTGGCAGACACCACAATCAGTGAAGGAGGGGCTCCAGGAGCCACAGCAGAGATTCTTCTGCATGAAGACCATGGTTACAAAACGTGTCCCCCTGTGCTCCATGAAAATTAACAGGGAAGCAAATACTCTCCTGCAACCTGTGGAGGGCCCTACGACAGAGCAGGTGGATGTTCACAGCAGGCTCTGACCCCATGAGAAACCTGCACTTGGAGCAAGCTCCTGGCAGGATCTGTGGGTCGATGGAGTGTGGAGCCCACAGTAGAGCAGGTTTGCTGGCAGGACTTGTGACCCCCATGAGGGACCCATACTGGATCAGTTCATGAAGAAGGGCAGCCTGTGAGAAGAATTCATGCCAAAGCTTGTGGAGAACTGTTTCCCATAGAAGGAACCCCACACCGGAGCAGAGGTAAAGTTCGAAAAATTCTCACCCTGAGGAGGACGGAGTGACAGAGACAACATGGGATGAACTGACTGCAACCTCTTTCCCCCCTGCACTACTGGGGAGGATATAGAGAAAAATTCTGAGTCAAGTTACACCTGGGAAGAAGGGAAGGATTTAGTCTGTTTTGCCCATTACAATAATTGCAGAGTGATCTCTTCCTGTCCTGATCTCAACCCAGAAGTCTTTCGTATACGTCCTCTGCCCTGTCTAGCTGAGGAGGGGTTTTAGAGCAGCTTTGGTGCGAGCCTGGCATCCAGCAACAGTCAAGCCCCTATAGGGACTTCATCCAGTCCAACACCCTGCTCAGCACAGCATCAGCCACTAGGTTGCTCAGGGATGTGTCCAGTTTCAAGCACCTCCAAGGACAGAAACACTACCCTTCCTCTGGTCAACCTGCTCCAGTGGGTGACCAAGGCTGCAATTTTTTCCCTTATGTTTAAATTGATTTTCCCCCACATCAGGTTGTGTCCACTGCCTCTTGGCCCACCCTGGGCACTACAGAGCAGATCCTGGCAGCAACTTCACTCCCTCCATGGGTGTTTAGACAGATGCCCCAGGCTGAAGAATCTCAGCTCTCTCAGCCTCCCTACACAGCTTGCACGCTCCAAACCCACCAGCATCTTTGTGGTGTTTTGCTGGACTCACTCCAGTATGTTCATGGCCTTCTTATGACTGGGCCATGACTCCAGCTGTGGTCTCACCAGTCCTATGCAAGAGAAAGATCACACCCTCAGCCTGTAAGTGGTGTGACAGTATTCCTGATGCAGCTGCTAGCCTTCCTTGCCACAAGAGCAGATCGGGCTTGCGAAGCTGTGTGCTTTCAACAAGCATTATGCTCACAGTTTCTCACTCAGTCAAAATCAGGCCAATACAGACGACAGCAGAGCAGCTTTCAGAACACTGAAAGCCCAAATCTTTGAGAAGGTACCTTATGAAATTGAGCTGAGGTTTTTCAATGCCATACTGAAAATGATGTAGTTACATCTGCATTTTTACATTCAAATCAAAGAGTGTTTTCAGGAAAGCTGAAGACATGGAAGGTGCATCTGAGAAAAAACTCCACTAAACCTTTAAGGAGAAGGCATCTTCTAACGTATATGACAGTCAGTGGCACAGCTCAAAAGAACTGAAAATCCTTCCCAGAGAGATCCTTCAGAGACCCACCTCTAGAGACTAAAGCTCTGTATTACAAGAAACCACACTGCTTGAATCACCATAAAAACCAGAAGTAATTAAAGAGCTGTTAAAAGCTCTTAAGGATACTGGCATTAATGTGGTATTAAATGAATCATGTGGTGTGTAATAGCCAATTTCATACCTCAGCTCTTAGCTTTTTGAGTTTATAAAGTACAGAGCCCCATTACCTGGAAATTACTAGTTATATAATTGGGAAATACAAATTTACAAATGCACACTTCCCCCATGCCTTTAGAACCAAGAAACAACTTTAAAAGTCTTTAAAAGCAGAAACCTGCAGTTACGATACCTCGTGCTTCGACCTTCAAGGCTTTGTATCTGTGCGTAACGATAACCTCCAGTTTCAACACCAAACCAGACTGCAAGTAAACAGACAACTAACAGACAAGATTTGGGTCACACTTAAGTGCTCCTTCATGACATGGGGTAAGAGGATTCATGCAACTTATTCCAAACTTGATTTGTTTAGCAAGGCTGAATCACAGAAGAATAAAGGTTGGAAGTGACCTTCAAGATCATGGAGTTCAATCATAAAAAATCCTCCACCACTTTAGTGCCAAAGCAATTTCTGTAGCATTTCACTAGGAACACAGAGTTTACTTGAGAAAGACAGAGGACCTGCATCTTTTGAAGAGCTGCCTGGAACAGAGAAGGCAAATGCAAGTGAACATCTACTCATGCTTATGAGCAAGTTACAGACTTGGGAAACACCTGAAGGGTTCAAAGATGGCAGAAGGAAAAAGAATAAAGCACACAACTCAAGCCCAAATCTTGTCCCCAACAAAGTAAATGGATGAAGTACAAGAAAAGCCAAACTTCTCTAATTCAATAGAGAATGCAAAAAGGAATGGCCATTCTCAGTTTCAGAATGCACATACCCAAAATTACTGTGCACCATTTACTGCTGGTACCCACAACAGGAATACTGGGCAATGTCTTATGACAGGCCAGGTACTCCACAACTCAAACTTAATGAGTGGCACAAATCCTGAAGCACAGGAGATGCAACATGTGCAACCTGTGAGGCTTATCTTGCACAGGACAAATTATAAAGAACAATTCTTCAGGTTCTTTCAGATCTCCACAGGCTTACCCAAGGCCCTAATTTTACATAACAGTCTAAAGATTCAGTAAAGGCCACTGCATGAATATTCATCCACATCAAGAGGAGTTAGGTATCCAATGGTATTGCAAGTAGGAACCTCACTGTATCTTTAAACAAGCAGGTACCAGCAGGATTTGGCCTCTAGTCCAATCCACTCAAAGCTCCCACATCTCAATTTGCACTACTGTCAGAAGACAACACTACCTCACCGGGCTGTGAGGCTTCCCTGTTTAATGCATGCAAAGCTCTTTAGCATTCTCCTCCAATCCCCTCATAGATGTGCAAATTACTGTATCCTCACTGTGCTGGGACAATGACTTTAATTTGATGACTTACAGAGGGAGGCCTCAGCAGGGACATTTTCATCTGAAGACTCTCTTACAGGGTGCTGGTGAGAATTTTGACAGCTTCAGAGGGCAGATGTGGAAGGAATCTTTCCTTTCTTCCTGCCCTATCACAGCCATACTGTGCTATCTTCTCAGAGAATTTGAAAGAGACACTGGAACAACCTGCAAGTGAATAAAGGGCCTCGAAATTCATTGCTTAAACCAGAGTTTGAAACCTGAAGAGGTAAACAGATTTTTTTAATGATACACTAGGTTAAAACGCTCTTTAACTGCTCTTAACATATCCTATTCATGCAAGAGTTTGTGACCAATCAAGGAATGAGGCAGTTCAGAATGGAAACTCCCAAGATCCTTGCTTCTCACAAGCAGTTTATGCCAGCCTGAACACTACTCTTGAACATAGTAGAGATGCTGCTGGTACAAAACTCATGTTTAACCCAACTGCTGTTCATGTGTGCTTGCAACTGCGATTACAGGCATCTCAGATCATAACCATATGAAACAGGTCATCCACAAGGTACCAGAGCTATGTAATCCTAAATGCATGTTGGAGGTCAGCTCAAAGTGTTCAGACCTTTGACTAATTTTTGCAGAATATTTTATAGTTTGAGTGTTACAATAAAAAGTTTATCAGTACTTATTTCCCTCACAGGTTTTTTTTACACTGATGGCATCATTTGCATCGTTACGCCTAAAGTTTTGTTGAATACTGACGTAACCTTTCTGGAGCAGCTTTCCTTTTCCCAACTGCAAGACCTCTAAGGTTAGCTTCAATTGTCTCCATGTAAGTAGATCTTTTCTTCAAATTCTTGTAGAAAAATATTTACTGGTCTCAAATGGCAAGATCTAGTTGAGGTAGAAAACACACCTCTTGAAATGGAAGCTACAGTGCCTTTTGAAGTGGCTCAACTAATGTAAATTCTCACTGAAGTGGAGAAATAAGTAATAGTGAGGCTAAGCAACAGAGCCTTTTCAAGGGCAGCACCACAGAAATCTTCTGGAATTCTGTGGAATTATGTCACAGTGGCTGAAGTAATTCCACTTAACTAAAGTGAAAATACATGTTAGAAACAGAACCTGAACAAAATGTCTGCTTACTTCCCCTCCAAGCCCAAACAAGCCCAATAGTAAACAGTAAACCTCCAAAGATGTTAGGTGTTTAAGTTCTGAGCTACTGTATCACTGGGGAATTGCATTTGAACTGTAGGTCGAGCTAACCAGAGGAGGAGTGCTGTGTATGCATAATGAGCAAGCAGTCACCACCACACTTTGAAGGTTTTGTATTTCCCTGGATTTATCAATTTCTAAAGATTCCTCATATTAAGATCAGCGTTTGGTTAGTTTAGGATTCATTTTATAATGAAGAGTGTTCAAACTGACATAAACTGCTTGTGAGAAGCAAGGATCTTGGAGTTGCCATTCTGAGCTGTCTCACGAACTGCATTGCGTGAACAGGGTATGTTAAGAGCTAATTAAAGAGCATTTTAACCTAGCGTTTCATTAAAGAAGAAGTATTTTTAAATATTTCCTTTTCTACATTTTGTTGGTTCATGTCAGTATGCTGACAGTAGGTGCACTTCTTCACTTCTGCGAGTAGGTGGTGGCAGTGTGGTACACAGCTTGTCGCCTCTGATCCAAAGTTGGGAACAGAATGAAAAAAACCCAGCGACTTCTGTTGGATTTGCCTCTGGCTTTATCACTCTGCAGGATGTTCTCCTGAAGGAGAAACCTGGGAGGAAAGGAGGTAAAACAATTTCCGTAACAAGGAAGCACACTAACACCTAACTTAGCTTTCTAAAACAAAAAGCAGAGAACAACTGTGACAACTCCTCAAGCTTTTATCTTTTCCCTGCTACTCTCTGAAGGGAACAAAACATCTCTGAAAACAAGAGAGCTAAAGCGTGACACACCCACTGAGGTTTATGGTTCTGTAGACTCCTTTTGTATTATTTTGATAGAAGAATATCCCTCAAGAAACATTCAGCATTTGTACAGATGTTTATTGAAATCTGCAGAAATGGAACTGATTTGAATTAACTTACACGATTCCCACTTTTCCAACACACTTTTCTGGTTTGTTAACTAGATGAAAAACAGGAATTAAACTTTCACTGCACAATTACACACAGATTTTTAAGTGGAGAAAATATTAAGAAAAAGCTACTTTAAGCATAAAGCTGCTGCAATGAAAGACCAGACCAACAAAAGCATGCTGATATGCTTTGCTTCTATCAAAGGACTGGTATTGCCCTTTTAATGCATGTGATGAAACTCTCCTTGTAAGCATGGATCCCTAAGAAAGCAGATTTCAGGCACAATCCGAGTATCACAGTTCAGTGGGAAATTACTTTTTTTACATGTTACATGTAACAGGATCTTCCTAGCACCGCGATTATGGCAAACAAAAAGGACCCCCTGAATCTCACTGGGGAAATTTTCAGATGGTACATTCATAACGAGAAAAACCTTTACCAACATCAACTTACATGACATACCTGAAATAGTTTAGAACTTCCCAATGCCCAAACTACATCTGCATGACAATTTTAAATACAAACATACAATTCACAATTATTTCAGTTCACCTCTGAACAACAGCTAAAGGCAAAAATGAAGTCAGTAATCAGTAAGCAATAATTACAGTTTTAAGCCAGAAAAAAGAATTTAGACTGAACATCTGTATAGAAAAAACCTGGAAATAAAGCCCTAAGATACATTTCAGTAGCAGTCCTAGTTTTTACTGACTTTATTTCTAGATGAAAGTACAACAGAGATGAGAAACTACACAAATTTTCATTACTTCAGCCCAGATGCACACACTTAACGGAAGCGCATGTCACCAAGTTTTCCAGAAGTACTCACAGCGTAGGCTAAAATTGGTATTTTCTTTACCACTGGCTTGGTTACAAAGAAAAAACAAAATCCAAGCAATGTTACCACTCCCAGTTTTACTAATCTTTTTTTCAAGGTGGGTGCATCTTCTGGAAGTTTCACTTGGCTGGGGTCATCCCTCTGTTCACGCTGAGGCAGACATTAAGTTTGTGTAAAAAGTGCAATAAAGGAGAAAAGTAAGAGCAAAAACTTCATCAGTATGTGAGACAAAGTACCAAGTCCTACAATATCATACACATCTAGGACTATTTTTTTCTCACATTCTTTTCCCTATCTCAAATGAAATAAACTACACAAACCTTTATATTAAAAAATGTTTGAGCATCAGCTGTTATAAATTAGAAAAACTGTTCATTTAAAAACTTAGTTCCTCAGGAGTAAAACGCACCGCAAAAATACAATACAAAAATACAATAAAAACCTAATTACACAATATTTAAACTCTAAATATTTTAAGCAGAACTTTAGCCATTTAGTTATTAAACCAACTGTGCATTTAAAAAGCAAGTTAAATATGCAAGAGATTAAACTTCTTCAAAATTAAAAGGGAGTGGTAAGTGCCTAGGAAGTGCCTGCTCAAATGACATGTTAAAGTTGAGATGAGCCTTGTCATGAAGTGCAGGAGGGTTGGGTTCTGATTCCCTACTTTAGTTCACAGCACTTGGAAGACCATCTCATCTACTGTGCTTCCAAAAATTGTATGCTACAGACATCACATGTGCTGCTGGCAATGTCTTATGCAACCACCAAACTACATAAATAGTACTTAAGATTTTTAAGGGAATTTATACAAATTTATTATCTAAGAGGTTTAAATTGGCACTTTTCCTAATAAATATTTCAGTGCTGTACTCATTCAAGAGTGCTCCTTCATAAATTAAGCCCCACAAAAATGTTTTGTAATAAAATCTTCATCGGTGAAAATCCCAAAACTCTACAGTATTCTAACACAAGAGGAATTACATTTTTGAAGTAATTAGAAGGCTTCTGATTAACACCAGGTATAGAGCCACTGTGTTTCATCTTGACAGCTATAAAAGATTACACACAGATGAGAGCGAAGTCAAGTGACACCTAACTCAGATCTAACTCCCGGCTCTTAAAACCAGCCTGCACACATCAAAGGCGAATATACACATAAAAGCTGATTTCTGCATATGCAAAAGGAGGAACACAAATAGTGAAAAAGTTCTTCACCATAACCTCTATCTACCTCTTAAGTATACTTCGTGTTAAGTGATTTATTGGGAGAGGGCTGTTATATTACATTAAATTTACTTACACTACAGGAAATTGCATTAGTAGCACTATACTCAAGGTCCGAGTTCCACATGGCTTTGTTCAGCAACAGATTCCTTTCTGACACTGATGCTCCATTTACTCTATCCCAGCAGCCATTCCTTTTACTAGCCAATTACTTAAAATGACCCCATTTGACAAGAGCCTGTCATTGTGTTGGTCTGAGAATGACTAATGTGGTGCTAACATCTAGCCTTGACCTCTCCCACCCTCTTCCTTTGTCACTCTGCAGAGTTATCTGTGATCCCTCCCATACAACTCACAAAACCTTATATCTTCATTTTGAGTCAATAATTCCAAACAAAATATTCCTTAATTAAGAAGTAGAAGTGTATGTATTCAGAGTGGCATTTAAGCCATAAGGGTTGTCAACTTAATTCTTTCCTAAGGCAGAAAGAAGATTATCTATGCTTTCCATTTGGAGACTGTCCACACTGCTGTGGAATATTCCAGACTATTTCTCAGTCTGTTAATGCAAAGGAGAGAGAGGCAGATGCAATGTCTAGGCTACAGCTAAAGAATCTGTGGCAGGCCAAGCTATGAAACATTTCACTGATGAATGCTGAATTTGTCTTCCACATACCTTCTCCACCAGGTTCTTCAGTTTGGTAACTTCTTCTCCCAGCTTTTCAACAGTGCAAATCAAGTCTTGGCAAATTTCAATATACTTTTCAGTTGGTGCCCACTGCAGTACAATCTGCTAAGAGTTAACATTTATTTGCCAGAGTTACTACAGATTGCAACTTAACACTCATTAATTACCACATTGCAAAAAAAGTCTAAGAAGTAGTTTATAATTGCATTTATGCTGGGTTTTCACAATACAATTCATGTACTGCAATCTACACTCTATCTCAATCTTTGTGGAAACTGTCACCTCAAGTCACCACACAGCAGAAAAAAGAAGAAACAGATCCTTTAACTGGGTGGCTTAACTCCTTAAAATAAATTATTTTTAAAAGTGTCCTTCAGAGGAAGAACACTGGACAGCTCTATATAATTACACAATAACCAAGACGGATGATTATTATTTGTATTTTCTAGTTTATGAGGTAGAGTAGTATTCCAGAACAGAATGGTCTGAATCAATTTTTTTTCCTTGGTTGAATACCTTATGAGAATCTTTGAGGAAATGCTTATTCATGGTCTGCACATGAATGATCAGCTTACTGCACTCTTTATCCAACTTCTGAAGAAGCTTGAGGAACTCATCTCCACTAAAAAAATTAAAAGAATATTCTGTTATTTGGTAAAGGCTGTAACTTTTTACAAGTTAAGTATGAGCTATGCTTTTCTGACACTGGCTAGTGACTCAGACATGAAGTTCCATTGAACAGAAAAAATAACCCAGTGCCTCTTTAACACAGAGAGGTTAAACACTACATGTAAGAACTTAGCAAGTCTTTTCACGCGAGTGTTTTGATGTGTGTGTGTTCTCCACCTTTGAAAGGACAAAGCAGGGACGCTGGACTAGGTGATATACAGAGGTCTCTTCTGACTCTGATTCTATGATAAATATTTACCTGTTGTTATGGAATATTCAGCTACTAAGACACACTAAGAGATGAAAAAGTATCACCCAAAGCTTTACCTGCACTTCTGTTTCTACCTCACATCAACCTTCTACTGTCAATGAAAACATTTCATTACTTGGGACTAGAGTAATTTTATAACATCCTATGAATAACAACTGCAGCACTGTTTTCCAGTGTACGCCTGCATATAGGTCACCAGAATCTTGCAACACCTGAAACAGAGAATTTATAGCAAATTCTATGCTGAGATGTCAATGTTATTGACCTGTAGCTTACATTTTAGAGAAAGATATGGGGAAGACAAAGTCTGGTTTGTATTTTGGAGCTAGGACTGAGAAGAGTAGGTTAGACAGCATGGTGGAATTAAAATAACTACAATAATACTGACAGCCCTTAAAGCACATTCCTCAAAGCCTAAAATATCTGATGTTACCTATTTTGAAGAAAATTTATATTTAGTGCTCAAATACAATCAGGAAGATAACTCTGAAAATTAGTTTGATCAGGATCTCAAAGAAATGGAGAAAAGGCCAGAAAAATGTAGCAGGCTAACTTCAAGGCAAAGTTTCTAGAGCTTCCACATGACACAGACTCAATTTATTTTACTGGAAGCCTCAAAAGGTGTTAGCTGTAAGTCATGGTGCTGGACAGAAAGTTGCTGGCACTGACCGTGAGGATGAAAAGGGGGCAAAGAAGAAGATACCCTTTTTTCCTTTTCTTTTTTTTTTAAAAGAGTGAGCTCCCAAACCCTGAAACTCCAGAGAAATGCCTGTCTCCAATAGTTTCCTCTAGTTGATGATAAGCCATTCAGATGAATAACAAGCAGGGACACAGCAAGACAAAATGGTAAGTTTCTACTGCAGAACTCCCCATTGTATTTACAGAAAGATCTGAAGATGCCAGCATCCCTTTTTGCTATGGCAACCCACTAGTAAGCCTAAGTACAACATACTCACGCCATCTTACTTGCTGCTGCTTCTGAAGGCAAAGAGGTGCACAGGAAATTTGGCAAAAAGCTGCAAGTACGTTATCAGCAACTGAATGTACCATACAGAGTGCTTTCCTTCAACTCTGGCACAAGACCACTAGCAAGCAACGTTTCCATTGTTGCTCAGGACATGTGAATTGCAACGCCACTGAACTGCTAAGACTTTAACGGTTAAAAGACACACAGAAACGTGAGTAGGCATGTTGGAGGTTAAAATGTAGGAATGCGTGTAGTTTTTATAAAGATCGGTAGAGTAAGGAAGTCTACTAGCTTGTTTTTATAAAAGAAACTGTTATTAAGTTCTGAATAATGTAACTGAACTCAAAATGTAGGGTAAAACCCCCAAAGACTAAACAAAATAGTCACATCTACAGAAGGTCCAAAAGTTTCACCCACGTTACTACAGTCAAAACCATGCTCACAAAAATTTCCTTCTACTTAGGTTTTTAGCTGGCTAGGATCAGCAGTGCCACTTTCTGTGTTTTGTCACAAAGGAAATTATTTTTCCCAGTGCTGGAAGGATTCGTTGCAAAAATAAAGTATTTCATGGGCATAAAATGGGAGGAGAAAAAAAAGATTTATTCTTCATATATGATTTTACCAACCACAGCTCTTAAAAAAAATTTCATATCTCTTTTTTTGTATCTGTTACAGTGACATGTTTCGGTTTGCAAATACAAGAACAATGCTTTCAAAAGTAATTGCTTTTTGAAAGACCGAATGGCTGTCAAAACACCAGTGGCTACACAGTGCTAGACGCTGAGTTTATAATCAATCAGTTCAACAATTTCTACTATGTTAGTTTTTCTATGACTTAATGACTGATTTTCCTTCTCACAGAATGACTTTGAACAAGCGGGAAGTAAAATCTTTATATAATAGCATGTAAACATAGCCTATGATTTTAGTCTCAAGGTCAGATTCCTAGAATACATGTCAGGCCATTTTCTAGAAAACTATGCAGCACTTACCATAAGTGAAATGCTGTCATATTTTGTGCACTCAATCTTTAATCGATCAGTTTCTGTTTTGAGAACTATGTATGACCTAAACCTACACTGCATTAGATATGTCACTGGTGTGTGACACTGTACCGGACATCATGTGGGTTGTTTATTGTTTGGTCACACAAACAGTGAACTACTAACTTTTTCTATTTCTCCACTTACTCTATGAAAATTCTTAAATTCTTCTACTTGAGTGTATAATATAAACACCACCATGGGCCAATCTGCAAAAGCATACACTTCTGGCATAAAAACACATGAAACTTAAACTGTCCTCCTAATGTCCTCTTAAATTGCAGATAATTACCTCGTGCTGAAGGGTTGGCATCCTTTTCTAAAGGTGCCTAACCTTGACAGTCAGACACTTAAGTGCCTGGCTTCTTCCCTCCGCTCAGCAGCAAAACTCCTGTTTTAATGGGAACAGTTTAGGTGCTGTCATACTACTTACGGTGTTATCAATGTCACACCGGCTTGCATCCTCTCGCATGCTGGAGCTTTAGTTCTTCACTCTTACAGCACACGCATTAGTTCACACTTGGAGTCTACTCTGAAAGTATGCACTTGTTTTGCTGAGGAACAGTTTCTCTTTTACATAAGCATGGTAATTGATGTGGATACAGACACAGACACAGTACCAGCAAGGAGCAAGCAGTACATGTAAGAATGTCTCACAGTGTCAGTCCCATTCAGCTCCCTCCAAAGGATGGTACTACTCTAGCCAAGCCACTGCAGATAAGGCAACAAAACAAATGGTACTGGGACTTGGAACACAGAAACAAGCTCAAATAACTTAGCTTACTAATGATGCAGTTATGGTCTGGGGAAGAAGCAGTAACTTCAAACCACTCTTCTCTAAGTTAACAAAGACAATGTAATTGACTAAAACCTCTGAGAGGCAAAGCAATAGTTTTCTGTCTGGTTTCATGTCTAAAACTTCTGTAAATTTATTAAACTAACCTTACTTTCAGAAGCCATTCTTCTACAGCTCTTGGAAGCATAAAGAGTGCAGAATCTAAATTCAAGTCTAGGTATCTCTTTCAGAACATTATATTACTATAACAAAATAAAGGATAAGAATTTTAAGAAATCTTAAGTTTGCACTTCCTGAAGCTTTTATTCTTTTTGTGTGGGACTTTAGTGCTCTACCAGTGCGCTTAGGTGTTTGATGAAATTTGATGAGGTTGCTGAGGAATGTTCATCTCAGCTCAGGCCTGGCTTTCATGGGACTGCCCAAGACTATACTAAAGTATAGAGAGAATTATAGCTGAAGTCTATAAGAAAACAGCTGTAAGGGGAAAAATATCAAGCTGGAATAGAAGTTTGAAGGACTACTCTCTTAAAACAGTTCCCTTGCAAGCCTATTTCTACTGATACATATAATCTAGAGAAGGAAAATATCTTAGGAAGTTCTTAATTTTTAACAGGTCTTTCAGAAGCCAGTTAAAACTGCTTCCAGTGGAAACAAAGGAAAAATCATGGATTTGAATGTCACATTTATTATTTAAGACAGGTAGAAGTAATTAATTTACCAGGTGAAAGTTAAAGCTTTATGTGAAAATTATACCTGTCTTTCCCCCCTGACACATTTTCCACTACATTTTACAATCAGACAAGTTTGACTGCAAGATTAACATAGTCTGTCTTGTCTACAGACACAACAGAGGATTTCAGAGACCACATCATGTGGGGTTTGTGAGGGTTCATAAATGCACAGAGAAGCAAGGAGGGCAAAAGTCCATTTACATAGAGAAATATAAAATATCTGCTCACTGAAGACTTACCAGATAAATTAAAGAATGATTTATTACTGGAGCCCCAAAAACCAGTTTCAGAGTTTATGACGTGAATACAAGGTAGTGAAAACCCTGCACAGCAACACATGAAATCCTATTTGAGATATAAAGAAGTAACTCATCACTGGAAGAGATGGCCACCATAAAGGCATATAACAAACAGATTCCTACAACATAAATCTATGCTTCCAGTTGTGTACACAGCACAACTACCACCAGCTGTCATCAACCACTACTTGGAGTAATCGTGAATGTTACGCGTGGGATAATGTGTGAGTGAATTTTACCTCTGAGCAATAGAAGACAACGCAGGCATCTTAAGTAGCTCATACTTCATTTTCATTTCCTCAGATATAGAATTTATACCTCAATTCCAGCTTAATCACTTCAGAGAGGTCTCCAATTCTTATCTCTTCCACTTGTAGCTCATTCACAGCATCTAGGACCTTCTGCAGATCTCCAGGATTTGTAATGCCAATCTAAATTGAAAGAGTATTTCCAAGAGTAATACTTCTTAGAGGTAAAAGTACAATATAACTTACCATGCAAGCCTCTAAGAGTAAGAAGAAAGTGCTCTTGTTGTAACTGCCAAAGGGGAAAAGTAAAACCACAGAAAATATGCAGTGTTGAAAAAAAGAAACATTAAAAAAATCCTAAGACTGAGGAAGAGCCAAACAAAAATTGCACGGGATGCTCAGAAAAATCTGATTAAGGCTTAAAAAAATTTACCAGTTTTTATGAGGGAGCCAGTGTTGTTAGGATGTTATATTCATGTGTTTTAGAATGATCTCAGTCATCTCCTACAGTGAAAAACTCAGTCATCATGACGCTCAAACTGCATTAACTCAGAAGGAAAGAATGAAATCTATCAAATCAGCATCAAATGGAGAACTTTACAGGCTTTTGGGTATATATGTTTTTTACAGAATCATAGACTCATTGGGGATTAGAAGAGACCCTGAAAGATCATCTAGTCCAATCCCCCTGACACAGTAGGATCACCTACAGCAAGTTGCACAGGAACACATCCAGGCGGGTCTTAAAGGTCTCCAGAGAAGACAACTCCACAACCTCCCTGGGCAGCCTGTTCCAGTGCTCTGTCACCCTCACTGGGAAGAAGTTCCTTCTCATATTGATATGGAACCTCTATGTTCCAGCTTACACACATTGGCCCTTGTCCTATAACTAGATGACACCGAGAAGAGCCTGGCTTCATCCTCCTGACACCCACCCCTCACACATTCATAAACATTAATGAGGTCACCCCTCAGTCTCCTATTCTTTAAGCTAAAGAGACCCAGCTCCCTCAGCCTTTCCTCAGAAGGGAGGTGCTCCACTTCATCATACTCATTGCTTTATGCTGGACTCTCTCCAGCAGCTCCACATCCCTCTTGAACTGAGAGGCCCACAACTGGACACAGTATTCCAGATGCAGTCTTACCAGTGCAGAGTAGAGGGGGAGAAGAACCTCTCTCCATCTGCTAACCACCCCCGTTCTGATCCACTCAGGATGCTGTTGGCCCTCTTGGCCACAAGAGCACACTGCTGGCTCAGAGTCATCCTGCTGTCCACAGGACCCCCAGGTCCCTTTGTTTTACACTGCTCTCCAACAGGTCAGTCCCCAGCCTATACTAGTACCTGGGGTTGTTCTTGCCCAGATGCAAGATTCTTCATTAAATTTTTCTCTTCCCAGCTCTCTAAGCTGTCTATGTCCCACTGAATGGCAGCACAGCCTGCCAGGGTGTTGGAAACACCACCCAGCTTTGTGTCATCAAAAAACTTGCTGACAGGGCACCCTAATCCCTCATCCAAATCACTAATGAATAGAATGAATAGTACTGCTCCCAGTACCAACCCCTGGGGGACTCCACCAGATACAGGCCTCCAACTAGACTCTGTCCCATTGACCACTACTCTCTGGCTTCTATCCTGCAGCCAGTTCACCATCCACCTCGCTACCCGATCATCTAGACCACACTGCCTCAGTCTGGCTGCAAGGATGCTGTGGGAGACCATGTCAAATGCCTTACTCAAGTCAAGATAGACTACATCCACTGCTTTGCCATCATCTATCCACCTGGTTATGGCCTCATAAAAGACTATCAGGTTGGTCAAACATGACCTTCTTACACTTTTTGAAGATTGGAGTGACATTTGCTGTCCTCCAGTCCCTAGGCACCTCTCCTGATCCCCAGGACTTACAGAAGATGATGGACAGTGGCTTAGCAATGACTTCCGCAATCTCCCTTAGCACGCACGAGTGCATCCCATCAGGACCCATGGATTTGTGTACATCCAGTTTGATGAACTGATCCCTAACCCAGTCCTCATCATCCAAGGCAGTTTCCTCTCTGGACNTGGCCCTCCTGAAGTCCAGGGTTGTGCTAGCTTCCTGCCACATAAAGATCCTGAACTCCACCATCTCATGGTCACTGCACCCAAGGCCGCCCTCAGCCTTCACTGCTTCAACCAAACCCTCCTTGTTGGTGAGTACAAGATCCAGCAGTGCTCCTCTCCTAGTGGGCTCCTCCACCATTTGCATCAGGAAATTGTCACCAATGTACTAGAGGAACCTCCTGGACTGTGGCTGGCTGGCTGAGTAGCTCTTCCAGCAAATATCAGAGCAGTTAACATCCCCCACGAGAACCCGGGGCCCACAGCTGTGAGGCTGCTGCCAGCTGCCTGCAGAAGACCTCATCACCTTCCTCATTCTGATCTGGTGGCCTGGAACAGACACCCACAACAGTGTCACGCAGGGCAGCCTGCCCCTTAATCTGCACCCACAAACTCTCTACACTCTCTACCTCTGCCCCCGGACAGAACTCAAGACATTCCAGTTGCTGTGTCACGTAGAGAGCAACTTCTCCATCCCACCTTGCTGACCTGCCCCTCCTGAAAAGGACATAGCCGTCCATGACCACATTCAAGCCATGCGAGCCATCCCACCAGGTCTCCGTAACTGCCGCCGGATCATGATCACCTGACTGGGCACAGACTTCTAACTCCTCCTGCTTGTTCCCCATGCGCTTTGATTTCACCCTAGGACAGGGAGAGGCCATCTGGTTTTCATTAAGACCAGAGCTCTGTCCCACTGGTGCAGGCCATAACTATCTCACCCCCACCTCAAATCTAGTTTAAAGTTCTCTTATGAGCCCTGCCAACTCCTGCCCCAGAACCCTTTTCTCCCTCTAAGATAAACCCTTCCCATGTGTATCTGCAAAGTCTGGTGCCCGATAAAACCAGTTATTATCAAAGAACCCAAAGCCCTGCCTGTAACACCAGTCTCGTAGCCAGGCATTAATGGACTGAGTTCTTGTACTCCAGTCTGTGTCCTCACCCCAAAATGGAAGAAACGACAAGAATACAATTTGTGCCCCAGAGTCTTTCACCAAACGTCCCAATTTCTTCATTCCCCTCAGGCTATGGAATACAGCTTCTTCCCCACCTGTCTGGAAGATCAGCAGCGGGTTATAGCCAGCTGATGTCACCGGGTTAGGGAGCAACCTAGTGATATCTCTGATTCCGGCTCCAGGTAAACTGCAGACTTCCCTATGATGAGGGTCAGCCCTGCATACTGGGACCTCACTCTCTTTCAGCAGCAAGTCTCCAATAACTAGGACTCTTCTCTACCTGAATAAATTGTAAGTCAAGTCTCTCTGATACATATCAAAAGCAGCCTTAAGAGAAAGACCTGGGTGTCCTAGAAATAATTTGGTTTCCTTACACAGAGCTGTAACTTTGCTTAGGTTTTCCTTGCAAAACCCTATCTGCTAAAAACTAATGCTTAAAAAGCATTACAGCGGTCATTTCATGATGCAGAAGTAGGATGTTTTATACAAGAACAAGTTCACTTTATAATTATAATGAATAAATTAAACGGGCTATTTGAAGCAGAAAACAGCAACTATTCCTGAAAGTTAAAGCTATCTTCCATAAAGGAGGAACTATTGCAATGGTGAGCTTTGTTTCTGTCTCCATCTTCTTGTGTTTGGAGCCAGCATATCAGGATACAGATTTCTGATCAGCATATCAGGAAGACACTGTACTTTGTTTCTTTATAAATTAAATATAATTTCATCATTCTGCAAATGGATCAGTGAGTGAGCATTGTCACATCCTGAAGATATGGTTTAGGAAATAAAGACTGAAAAAAGTCATTATAGTCATCCATCACCACAGTACTTCTGTATTCAGAGGGGTTAGGTGCAGAACTTAAAGACAAGATGCAGATAGGCAGAAGTTTGGACTGGTCTAAAACACATGTATTTTCCCTTTCTATACCATGTATGCTGAACATGAGGGTTACCCAGAATCTGCCTACTCATCCATGGAACAATCACAGTGCAAGCAGCTCTTCTTCCTTATGGGCAAGCAATCTTATCAATTGGTGTTGGTTCAATTGTACTTAGCACTCCAAGTAATGCAAAGATTACTGTGAAGTGGCCACACACCTAGGAGTGTACAAGTGCTGTGCAAGAAATTGCTCATATGTGTAAAACAGACTATGTGCAGTCTAGATTTTTATTACAGGCATATCAACTCTTAACAACTTCTACTGCTACTTAAGTAAACAACAACAAAAAATAAATCACAGGCCCTGAAAATTATATCCAAGTCCAAACTCATGCTCCAGCACCAACATGACTTTTCTGTCATTCTTCAGATGGGTGTGAAAGAAAAGGCAAATAAAAGATTGCCTCAACAGATGAAAGATTACCTACTTCTTAGATAAAACCAGTGAAGTTATACATGAACTCTTACATTGCTATCTTGCCCAACTGCCCACTAATTTAAATAATCTGACAATTTTCTGCAAAATATTAAATGGTATTTTGTGGGGGGAGAGGAGGGTAGAGGAAGGAGAGTCCTGGAACTGTGACATGGAAAAGAATTCTTTAATGATGAAGTTAAACTTCATAGTTATTTACTTTGTATTATCTTCTAATTATGCATTCTCAAAACCAGAACATGATGTTGGTTTATCTTATTCTAAACTAATAAATGTGTGAAAACCACACCTTCTTAGTCTACAGGCAACCAGAAGTAAAATGACTCAATGCTCAAAAATAGATGACAAAAAATATCCAAGTATTACAAGTAGCACACAAAGAACTCCAAAAGTTGAATAGACATATCTCACGATATTGAGCAGACTTGTCTCAGTATGGAACAGTTTATAAGCTTAAGGAATGCGAGGATTTCAGCTTGAAAGACTCATTGTTTAAGCTCTGTTGCAGAATACAGATAAAAATATTTACAGAGAAAATATCTTTCTGATATTGTTTGATGGAGGAAAGTGTATCATGTTAGTGACAGGATTTCTCCCCAGTTCTCTGGATACAAAGCAGCTTGGTTCAGAGGCACCCATCAGAGGTCATCATTAATCTCTGCAGTAATAAGATCCAGGCTCTTTAAAAGAGCTGGCTCTTAGTTGAAGATCTGCCACCACACTAGAAACTTTCAACTCTGGATTTATGGGGACACAGATTAGATTTTTTCTATCAGCAGTGTGGGGATAAACTGTTACTAGAGCTCTAAAACTAGACTGTATCAAGAATTTAGAATAACTTATGAAATGCTAATAAGCCATGTGCGTTATGTCATTTCTTAAACTGTCAGTTGAAGACTCACTAATTAATATATGCCCACACACAAAGCATTAATTATTTTTTAGCAATTGTTTCTTGCTGTTGCAGAGCAAATATGCAAAACAATTCCATTTCTATAGATATTATCTTTCCATGCAAGTGTAGCTTATCCAGGTATTTCTTTTAGTTTGCCAAAAAAAGCCCTCTAAAGCCTGGAGCTCTAAACATGTTAGAACACTGAAACAGAATCTACCAGTTTGCCCAAAATTATCTCTCTTCGGTGAAGGGGCTTAGCCATCACGAAATTGTCTCCCTCTCACTCAATGTCCTCTGGACAAAAACATGTTAATGATTACAACACCAAAACAGGAGCTCTATATGCACATACCCTGTCAGATCTGCAGTTGATGCAATCACAACCAACACCGAAACTCACACAGTGAAGAGAAAAAAGCTGGACACATCCCATTTAAGAGCAAAATTCCTGTCAACTGGGGCTTTAGGATTTCATGATGCTATTCAGTGGGCACAATTCTGAGGCTTCAGAAAAGCAGTAACATTAGAACATGCTGACAAGCCTTCAGAGCTAAGTGAACACTTAAAAACACCTTCATTGACAAAGTGATATAAGCACCTTCTGAGAATAGAGAACTACTTCTGAGTTCTTTCCAAATTCTGCTCAGTTACAAGACAAAGCTTTACACAAAATATCCTTGTGACAGTAACTCTGAAAGAATATCAACACCTGTATGCAAACACTGGTTCCTGCAGCTACAACACATGACCTCTTGGCCAGGAGAAGAGGAAAAAGGCTGACAAGGAGTACATGGCCAGCATGAGTAGCTATGAGCAGGTCTGAAATAGCTATTTTAATGAGGGATCAGTTACAGAGAGCTCAGAAGAAACCTATGGTCTGAAGTACTTGGATTGTTCCAAGGAGACTCCCATAACTGGATTTTATTATGGCATCCAGCTGTAAGCACAGCAGTCTTTCATTTCGCACATCACTAACTCCCACACAGACTAAGGAAAAGCAACCACCCTATCTCAAATGGGAACTGAAACCTTGTAAGAATGCATCATTTAATCCTGGATAAGAGGAAAATACCACCCTTCCAAGCTGCAGAAAACTCTAGGAAACCAAGCTTTTTCTCCTTCTGTTTTAGTTTTTTCTTTTTAATTAAGGTTTTACAAACCTATGTATGAGATTCTACAATGTTAGAGGTCTTGTTTTTCCAAAAGAAATTATGACCTCACAAAGGAGGACTACATTTAAAGTAGTTGCTTGGGATTAATCCTAGCACTGATTTCCTTTCACAGAAACCATACTTAAATACTGAAAATAGGAAGAACTAAAATTTGAAACAGAACTATTTCCTGCTCACCCTAACTCACATATCACTGCAGCAAAGAAATACTGGCGACTTTCAACTTCATAGTCAGGTCTAGGCAGATGCAAGAATTCAACCTGCAGAATTCAGAGCTGGTTTGTGGCATTACATGCCTTAAAAAAGGTCTCTCTACATTCACATTAAAATTCAAGAAGTTACAAAAGATTCTGAAAACATCTTTAAGAAAATAATTCTCACAAGGTTAGAATGTATAAAAAGAAGTTAAGGCATTAAAAACAATTAAGAAAGGAAACTAAATTAGTAGTAAACTGACCTGTATTAACTCATCTTTCTGCATGATCACAAGTTGTCTTAAAGTTATATCTTTTCCCTGTAAAAAACAAAGGGTTTTCTGCATCAGAAAGAATTCCAGAAGAAAACAGTTTTCAGTTATTTTTTTGCACTTAAGCTTTACTTTTTTTTGAAAGACAACCAGCTACACAAAACCATTATCAAAGTAATCAAAGTTCACAGCTACCATGTTGTGGCTAATGCATGTAATCAAATTTATGCAATCAATCCAGCTGACTGCAGTTGAACTTCATACTTTATATATATATATTCCTGTTTAATAAATGTGAATCAAATAATACATTACTTTGAAACAGTCTAGTAATATCAACAGAATTTTTTTTAATGCTGTAGGTGCATTTTGCTTTTATGGTTTACCAGAAACACCACAAACTTACCTTTAACAATCCTACTAGGTGTTCTAGACCAAGACCTTGTAAAAACACTGCCACATCATCAAAAGTTGAACAGGAACTGTAAATATAAATAATGAGTTTCAAGATGATAACAGCGGAAATTAAAAAGACAACCAGAATAAAACATTATAGAAAAGCTTCCCAGACAAAGCACTGGTGATAAAACTGAAGTTGTGCACATCTACTGATGACAGTCGCTATAATTATCATGGTGTATAATATAATGTATTCCAATTTGATAAATAGCACTTCTGTCTAATTAAAGTTTCATTGAGCTGAAAGAAAAGTATTTTTATAAATACATGTAATTTTAAGTACAAAAATGTTGCAACTGAATCTTAAAGTCAGGCCAGAGAAGTCTTAAAAATCAGGAAGTGGGGTTAAGATATCTATGCATTCTTATCAGATAATTTTCACATATCACAGAACATTAGGGATTGGAACAGACCTTGAAAGATCATCTAGTCCAAGCCCATTGACATAGCAGGATCATCTAGACCAAGTCACACAGGAACCCGTCCAGTCGGGTCTTGAACATCTCCAGAGAAGACAACTCCACAACACACCTGGGCAGCCTGTTCCAGAGCTCTGTCACCCTCACTGTGAAGAAGTTCCTTCTCAGATTGATGTGGAACCTCCTATGTTCCAGCTGACACCCACTGCCCCTTGTCCTATCACTGGATGCCACTAAGAAGAACCTGGCTCCATCCTCCTGACACTCACCTTTCACATATTCATAAACATTAATGAAGTCACCAGTCAGTCTCCTCTTCTCCAAGCTAAAGAGACACAGCTCCCTGAGCCTTTCTTCATAAGGGAGGTGCTCCACTTCCTTCATCATCTTCTTGGCTCTGAGCTGGACTCTCTCCAGCAGCTCCGTGTCCCTCTTGAACTGAGGGGCCCACAACTGGACATAACACTCCAGGTGTGGTCTCACTAGTGCAGAGTAGAGGGGGAGGAGAACCTCTCTATATCTGCTTACCACCCCTGTTCTGATCCACCCCAGGATGTTGTTGGCCAGACCTCTTGGCCACAAGAGCACATTGCTGGCTCAGAGTCACCCTGCTGTCCATCAAGATGGTCCCTTTCTCCTACACTGCTCTCCAACAGGTCAGTCCCCAGCCTATACTGGTACCTGCAGTTGTTCTTGCCCACATGCAAGACTCTACACTTACCCTTGTTATACTTCATTAAATGTCTCTCTGCCCAGGTCTTGCTGAATGGCAGCACAGTCTGCTGGGTTGTCAGCAACACCACCCAGCTTTGTGTCATCAGCAAACTTGCTGACAGTGCATCCTAATCCCTCATCCAAATCACTAATGAATAGAATGAATAGTACTGCTCCCAGTACCAACCCCTGGGGGACTCCACCAGATACAGGCCTCCAACTAGACTCTGTCCCATTGACCACTACTCTCTGGCTTCTATCCTGCAGCCAGTTCACCATCCACCTCGCTACCCGATCATCTAGACCACACTGCCTCAGTCTGGCTGCAAGGATGCTGTGGGAGACCATGTCAAATGCCTTACTCAAGTCAAGATAGACTACATCCACTGCTTTGCCATCATCTATCCACCTGGTTATGCCCTCACAAAAGGCTATCAGGTTGGTCAAGCATGATGTCCCCTTTATGAAGCCATACTGACTATCCCTAACATGCTCTTGTCCTTGATGTGCCTGGAGACAGCGTCAAAGATAAATTGTTCAGTATCTCTGCTTTCTCTGTATCCTCTGTCTCCAGGGCACCCACCTCATTCAGCAGGGGGCCTACATTGCCTCCAGCTTTAGTTTTACCTGCAATGTATTTAAAGAAGCTCTTTCTGTTGCCTTTGATCTCTCTTGCAAGGTTTAATTCCAAGGAGGCCTTAGCTGTCCTAGTTGCATACTTACATTCTCTCACCAGAGCCCTTGTAATCACCCCTAGTGGCCATCCCCTGCTGCCATGACCTACAGACTTTCTTCTTCCTCTTCTGTTTGCCCAGCAGCTCCCTGTTTAACCATGCAGATCTTCCAGCTCCCTTCCTTAACTTCTCTTCTGTTGGAATGCTCTTGTGTTGTGCTTCAAAGAAGTGGTCTTTGAATGTTAACCAGCTACCCTGAGCTCCTTTACCTGCCAGTACCCTGTCCCATGGCATTTCCCCTAGCAATTACTTGAAAAGGCCAAAGTTGGCCCTCCTGAAGTCCAGGGTTGTGCTAGCTTCCTGCCACATAAAGATCCTGAACTCCACCATCTCATGGTCACTGCACCCAAGGCTGCCCTCAGCCTTCACTGCTTCAACCAAACCCTCCTTGTTGGTGAGTACAAGATCCACCAGTGCTCCTGTCCTAGTGGGTTCCTCCACCATTTGCATCAGGAAATTGTCACCAATGTACTGGAGGAACCTCCTGGACTGTGGCTGGCTGGCTGAGTAGCTCTTCCAGCAAATATCAGGGTAGTTAAAATACATAAACTGGATTCAGGCCACAACTGTTATCCTTTCCACTTAAACCAAAAAAGGTTACCAAGAAAACAGTAATGTCTACAATTAAAGATAGCAGAAATTAGTCAGGTAAGCAATTTCTTGTTAGAAGATCATTGTTCAGACTACAGACCGAGGGAGTAATGTCACCCGCTGTAGGTTCTGAGTTTAACAGTTATAAACAACTGTAAAATACCAATTTTAATTCCTCATCCTGCCAAAAGATATAAAATTAGCAAGGGGAAAAAAGGCTAAACATCTTCCAGCAATCACAGAATGAACAGAATTAAGCCATGAAACAAATCATGCCAAATGCAGAAATGACTACTACAGTTAACTTCTAAGTTAAGAAATAGTTTGATTTCTCTTTAGACTCTGATGTTTGCCTCCTATTACATTAAAAAGAAAAAAGAAAAAGACAAGGACTTGCCAATGCAACAGAAATACAACCTGATCAAAACCAACTAAACTTATCTCAAAATTGTTTTGAATACATAACAAAATATTTCAGTTTTCTGCATCAAGAACCTTGCATTCCAGAACACACAGTATTTAATTATACTTATCCCTTTATGAGGATGGACACAATAAATCATATCTAAAGGAGCTTATGCAACTGCCACATAAGTCAGTAAGTCTGTGAGCATGCTTTCTGTCAGCAGCCAAAACACAGAAAAAACAGAAAAAGTTTAAAATAATTTTAATAGAATTTAAAGCCATCCTCCCATTAGGTTGTATACCCTTGTGCTATTCGCTGCCTCAAAGTGCCAAAAAATAGTCTCTGAAGTACAGAATTCACCGACATCCAAACATCATACAGTCAGCCAATGCCCTTCAACTGGCAAAAGGAGACACAGAGTGCAAATGACCCACAGTGACAAAATGTTGTTACTCAGGCATTCACGTCTGGTTTGCAAAAGTTTTGCGAGTCCGTTGGTAACTCAAGACTTTTGATTCTACTAAAGGGTTCAAAGAAAGGACTTTACATGTTCTTTAAGAGAGCATCACCTTCGTGCAAGTACATAGGGACTCAAAAGACTATTACCAAGGAGCAGACAAGAAGATCTGGTTCACTGATGCTTTCAAGAATCTATGAGTAATAAGATGCAAGAACAAAGAGGACAGCAATAAGTAACTAATTTTACCATGTAAAGCTCCAAGAAGTACCTCTGAAATGGTTGCGGTTGATGCATCAGAGAATAAAACTCTGATTCATGTAGTAACAGAACCTGGCAGGGCTTTTTCTCGTGCTCTCTGTGAGATTGAGACTACCTCTGTGTGAACTGCTACCTAGTTAACTGCCATCAGCATAATGATGCAAAGCTTGGCCACTTCAAATTCAGCATGAACTCGTTGAGCAGCAATATAAATAATTATCTGACCAACCATAACTATGGGCACTGGAAGTAGTCTTCTCAAGATCATGCATTTCAAGTTCAAGAAGGCAAGTGGAAGGTTTGCTATGGACTTCTTAGCCAGCATGTTCTGAGCAAAACTGTACAGGACATCCTGGAAGCTGCTGAAGTAGGGGCTCAGAGTCATAGGAGTCCCAGGACACCTGCATGCTTCAGGGCGAGAAGTATGCTATGCAAAAAGTTTTAGAGGTTAACTGCTGTTCGCATTTAATTTTGACTCTTGTATATGCAGAAAAAAAGGCAGGGCATAGCTCTTCCTGGTGGCACGATGCCAAAAACAGACATGCAGTGTAAGCATCAAAAACTTCACATCAAATGAAGATAACTCTACAACAAGGAGTATCCATCAGTGGAGCTTACAAATTTAATAGAGCTGAAATGAAGTGGCATTGGACATTGTGTCTATTATATTTTTCACCAAGTGAGAGGAAGCAAACATCCAGAGCATGGTCTTTGTAATGCAAAGACATTTTGTACTCTTGAAAAATGAGCAGTATATTAATATACTTACTGCAGAGCCTTGGTAGCACTCCAAACAATACATAATATCTATCAGTACAACTTGGTCACTGATATGAACAAATGCAATCTCTTAGGAACATTTATAATCTAAAATTACATTATGAGTGTATTTACCCAACTCCGTGGTCAGAGGCCGCTGTCAGAAATTTGCAGACAGCCTCTTGCTTCATTGTTTCAGGGTATCTCTCTTCTAAATGATTTGCAGCCACCGACAGTAAACGATAGATCTGGAAGAGCCAAAATTAACTAATTATTTTCCAGACTTGTATAATGAAATATACAGGAGTAAGACTCCAAAAAGAGAGTTCTGTCATAAATTACTACTTACAGAATACACGAAACATCTGCCACTTCTTGTTCTCTAAGCCATACTACTACAATGAGCAGTTAAGACTAAGTTCACAGACTTTATTACTTCTTGAATTAGTAAAATTCCAGCTCGACAGTAAACTGACGCAAAACAAAGTGGTGTAATTAACAGTCTAAAAATGTCAGCATCCGTCACTACAGAAGCAGCAATATGTGGTTTGTAGACAAGATTTTTACATTCTCAAGGTGTCTAGTTGCCCAAAAAACACAAAGCATACAACTATTTTAATGTCATAATTTTCAGTGCATATATGGACCCAACATTTAACTATTTGCAACCCACAGTCTAAGTTAATGACATGCAACAGGCAGGGATTCTTTCAACAAATTAAAGAAGCAAGCCTACTGCCAGACAACACTACACATCAGTGATGGATTCCAGAAACTGAATTGCCCAGTGCGAGTTTTGAGATAGTTACTAGAAAATTCAGCAAAACAAATAGAACCTAAGCAAACGGTGAAAACGCTTCCCTGGAATCCAGTGGACTAGCCAGTTTTATATACGTATGCACATATATGTATGTGTGGTGGGCTGATCCTGGCTGGCAAATAAGCCCCTACTCAGTCATTTGAGCCCTGTGAAAAGTTGGGATACAGCAGAAAACAGTCTATACAGATATAATACAATGAGTATTCACCAGCAGCTATTAACAGCTATTAACACCAGCAGCTATTAACAACTCAATACAAAATACACAGCTTTTTGAGGTAAAACATAGGTCTTACATTTCAAAAAGAAGTTAAATGAAATACCTCTGAATGCTTATTTATTTTTGCCAGCTCTGCAGCTGTTTTCCCATCCTTAGTCTGTAGATTTTTGTCAGCTCCCAGCTCAAGCAACTTAAAAATTACACTTTTATGTCCATTTTGTGCTGCCCATATTAATGCCTGCAAAGAGCAACTTCATCTTACTAAAATTTACACATAAAGCGAAAAACTCAGTGATCCAATCAATAACGCAACTTTAAGTTCTTACAAGGCAGAATTCTGTTAAAGCAGAATATGCCAGTTAGTATTTTTAAGAAAGTTTGTGAAGTCTTCTCTTAAAATGTTTATGATTAATTACAACACACAGAAATAGATCTCTTACTGAATATCCTTTTTCATCTTGAGCATTTATGTGTGATCCATGAGCAACAAGAAGAGCAACAACACGAGAAAGGCCTTTTCTAGCTGCATACATCAGCGGAGTCATTTGTTTCCTGAAAGGAAAGGAGACAGGTGAATAAAACAATTTCAAGATATCAAAACCCAATGGCATTATCAATTGGACCACGTCAATTCTGTAAAGATTCTCTGTTCTGACTAAGAAGTAAGCACAGGATGAAAGCCCAAGTGACTGGGCTTTTTCATCAGCACAACAGTCAACAGCAACTTACTTACTCAGCAACTCCTACACGCTTAGTCACCACTTTTTTAAAGAGTTCACACTTATTTTCTGATTGCAAGCAGTAGTCAGCTGTTTTCAGAAAGAAACTTAAGAGGAAACTAAACAAGTCCCCTTCAGGAGTTTAAAACACAGACCTACAGTAATTCTGGGAGAAAGAATTAAAAATATTTATCAATGTTTTATCAACTCCAAATTCAAGTAATGCATTAACAGGTAAATAACATTAACACATCCCAGCTACACAATCTGGTAGCTAGGTGACTAAACCATTTCTGGTTTGGTTCTGAACTACAGAACACCCTTCCTGCTGCTACCACAGATCCAGCAGCGGGCCTCTCATTTAGCACGCAGACCAGCTTAATGAGAAGAGGCATAACTGTGGATTCACAGTTTTCAACCTACTAAAAAGAATTTGCAAAGACTATCAGCGAATTGCCCTTTTCCCTCCCTTGATTAAAAAAAAAGTGGCAGTGTCTTTGCTTTTTTGCTTCAAAACCAATTTTAAAAGACACAGCTTAAATCATAAATTCTACATCCGGTTAATTTAATCCCAAAGTTCTGAAAAGAAAAATTCTGTGGAGGGCAGCTTGGAAAAAAGAGTCTTCCTCTTAAAAATTTGGCTGTGAAGAACAAACTACTATGTACATACTCACATAAACCTCTCTGGTAAAAACAAAATAAGCAAAAAACTTGCAGGGCACACGAGTCTTGCTGGTGTTTACAGGTAAAACAGCACAGGGTGCACCCAAATTATCAACATTAAGACATCACCCACCTCCCCTACCAACTTATGCCTGTGAGGAGTCTAATTTAGAGAATTACACAGCACATTGAAGATTCTAACTTCCAAAGTGCTAAAACTGAATGCACATCAAAACAATCTTGTCCCTTATCCCATTGTTGTATTCTGTTCCCAGAATTGTAAGTGTGGAGGCTTTCTCTTCTATATATACTAGTATTTCTTGCAATTGTGGAAGAAGCAAGCACACCATCTTTCCTGCTACTGTGTTTGGTTTGTTTGGTTTTTTACGATTCTAAAAGTGCAATAACAAGTCTACTGATCTTATGCTTCTACTGAGATGCATATAAGATGAAGCCACTGTGAATTGCTCTGAGTATTGTAAAAGAAAGTAAGTATTTCTCAAAAGCTTGTCAGAAATATACCTTTCTGGATGTCTGACACTTATTTGGTGGCATTAGATTGCAGAATTGTAAAAAATGCTGTACTGGAGGGCAGACGTGGAGTTTCTGGTAGTTGTGAAGTAATTAGATTTAAGCTAAAATAGTTTACTAGTGATGTTCAATTACTATCTTGCACAGGAAAATACAATGTTTTTCCTCAAAAAAAACCCTTAGCACATATTACTTTTAAGGATATACTTGAGGGAAGGATCATTATTTCTAATACTGTGTTTCTTAATAGTAAGTTCAATAGTGACCACTGGAGGGACCCCAAAAAGTACATCTAATGCAAAGCAGCAGTTAAAACAGACTTTCTCAGACTTTCTGTCTCCTCTAGCATTGCTAGAACCAAGGCTTTGCTTTTCTCTTCTTGTTACTGCTAATTCATAAAAAGATAATAGTTTGTCTCATGAAGCACAGTTAAAAGTGCACTGCAAAAAACCCTACCAGGCCTTCAAGACGTAAGAGTCATGAGAGAAAGGAACTACTCTGAAATAAAAAATGTTGCATCAGTCTGTAACTAATTCAGTTTAGTCCATCAACACTGCAAAAGCAGAAGTTCTAACTCAACAGGAGACAATTTTACCATGGGAAAGGTCAATCATTGGAATCAATTGTTCAGACAAGTTTTGCAGTCTCCATCTTTGCAGTTTCCAACACAAGGNCAGTGCAGAGTAGAGGGGGAGAAGACCCTCTCTTGATCTGCTAACCACCCCTCTTCTAATCCACCCCAGGATGCTGTTGGCCCTCTTGGCCACAAGAGCACATTGCTGGCTCATAGTCATCTTGTTGTCCACCAGGACCCCCAAGTCCCTTTCCCCTACACTACACTCCAACAGGTCAGTCCCCAACCTATTCTGGTACCTGGGGTTGTTCTTGCCCAGATCCTAGCCCAATGTCATATCAGAGGTGGTTTTAAGGAACAAGCTGTCCCACTGAACTCCTGAGATGTCTTCTGACCTTAATTACCCTGTAGTCCTCTGATGATTACTATAAAATCAGAGAAAAAGACTCCACAATCCACTCCTGCCACTTAACAACTACCTGATGAGATGGCAAGATATAAATACCTAACTATAGATGCACATAGATAACTATAGAAACCACGTTTTAAAGAATGAATGGAAGTTGGTAAGAACACAATTAATTTGTAAAAGAAAAAACAAACTTGCTTGCCAAATGTGGACACTCATTCCCACACTTATTTCCACTCAATGGCAAGCAAATTTTGACAGATTTTCCATGCTTTCACCTTTCAAATATTTACATCTGACAAGATCATGGAGCAGATTGTCCCAGAAAGTCTAATAAGGTACAGAGAGGACAGGCAGGAGACAGCCAGCATGGCTTCACCAAGGGAAAACCCTGGCTGACAAATGTAGTGTCTTACTATGACAGAACAACTACATCAGTGGACAAGGGACGACCTATGAGTGTCATCTATCTAGACTCCTGCAGTCTCCCACAACATCCTACTTGCCAACTGGAGAGTTATGGATTTGATGGCTGGACTGTTCAGTTGATAAGGAATTGGTTGGATGGTCAAACACAGAGAGTAGTTATCAATGGCTTGAAGCCCAGATGGAGAGCAGAGACAAGCAGTGTCTGTCACAGGTCTGTATTGGGACCTTTAGTGTTTAATATTTTTATTAATGGCATGGATAGCAGGATCAAATGCACCATCAGTAAATTTTCAGAAAACACCAAACGAAGTGGTGCTGCAAATAAGCCAGCCAGAAAGGAGGGCATCCAGAAGAACCTGTACAAGCTGGACAGGTGGGCCCAGGTGAACCTCATAAGTTTCAACAAGGCCAAGTACAGGGTCCTGCACCTGGGTCAGGACAACCCTCACTATCGGTACAGGCTGGGGGAGAAGGTGACAGAAAGCAGCCCTGAGAAGGACTTCTGGGTGCTGGTGAACAAGAAGCTGGACTTGCAAGAAGCTGGAGCCTGCAGCTCAAGTGGCCAATGGGCTGCATCAAAAAGTGTGGCCAGTGGATCAAGAGATGATTATGCCCCTCTGCTCTGCCTTGGTAAGACCTCACCTGGAGTCCTGTGTCCAGTTCTGGAGTGATCAATACAGGAAGGACATGGATCTGATCGAGCAGGTCCAGAGGAAGACAATGAAAGTGATCAGGGGGCTGGAGCACCTCTCATATGAGAACAGACTGAGAGAGCTGGGGTTGTTCAGCCTGGAGAAGATAAAGGGGATACAAGGAGGCTGGAGAGGGACTGCTGATGAAGGCCTGTAGTGACAGGATGAGAAGCAATGGTTTCAAATTAGAGAAGGGTAGATTTAAATTGGTTGTTAGGAAGAAGTTCGTTAGTATGAGGGTGGCTGAACACTGGAACAGGCTGCCTAGGCAGGTGGTTGAGGCCATACCCCTGGAGAGGCTTGACAGGGCTCTGGGCAACCTATCTAGTTGAGGATATCCCTGGTCACTACAGGGGGGTTGGACTGGATGGCCTCTGGAGGTCTCTTCTGGCCCAGGTGATTCTATGATATTTATATATCACATATGACTGCAAAACCAGCCCATACATGCCTGGTTTCATTTTCATTTCTTCTACTCTTAACTTTTCTTTGTGAACTTGCACACTGTTACTGCCTCAAAATCACATTCTGCTTTTTCAAAGGAAAAGTACTAAACAAAAGTCCAGAGGTTAGAAAACAGTTGTTTTCCGAAAGAACATCATGTAGTGGTTACAGCTGCAGCATACTGCAGACACAGTACCTGAAATTGAGACACTAACTCAGCGACATTAAAGCCACTGAAAAGGTTCCACCTGCTTTAGAAAAACCCTATAAATACTACATTAAAAGGTCTATCAATTTGAATATGCCATTAGTACTTGAACCATTCCGTTTTAATGCTTGAATACACCTGCAATGGCATTTACACATCACTGTATTTCAGGGAAATTGTTTAATGTCTTGGACACATGCTGCAGAGCAAGTAGCTCAGAAAGCAAGGCCCTTTTACATGAACATCCACAAGAGGGAGGTAAGAGCGTTAGCGAAAACAAACCTTTTCCTAACCTCGCAAAGATCCATCCCCAAATACAACAGCTAGCTTTACCATGCCACTACTGCTGCTGAAGTTGAAGAGGAACTAAATATATTTCATATATTACTGCTGTTAAGGCTGGAGAAAAGGACAAAACCAAAAGTTTTCCCAGTTTACACAGGCATCTGAAACATTATATGTGACATCTACAGAGAGATACAACCAGAGGTTCCTACAGGGTCACTTTATCCAGTTCAAAGAGTGGGGCCAACCATAATCACAAGAGAAAAAACTTCTTGGAACAGCCCTAAGAATACCACTTAAAACTTCCTACCCTGGAGAAGCACAAGCCACGACAAAAGCAGGTGACACAGTGACAGACATGTATCTCACTTGAAAACATCCCAAGTACCTGTCGGTTACCACAAAGTCTGAGTCTGTGGCACAGAATTCACCACACTTTACAAACACACGATTATGTTTGGGATCATGCTCTCTAGCAAGACAAAGTCTTCCACCTTACTGCAAAATTTCAGAAGAGGGGGTCAAACAAAGAGGTCTTCCAACTAGACACAGGTTTCTTTCCACTGGGGAAACAGTTAAGAGAAAATTTGGTATTTCAGGTTGATGATCTCCAGAAGCATAAGCTATGCATGAAGTCTCCCAACTGGATATGTGTTTATTAACTAGACTAGTGCATCACTAACATCACAAAAGGATACAGCAGGTGTTTAACCTTCTGAGTTTAGTCACAATTGTTTATTACTGTGAACCCAAAACAAAGAAGTGAGGCTACCTGAAACTAACACTTTAGTCTACTATCCACAAACTGAACACTGCTTCATGTAACAAGGAAGCATCTTCAGAAACCTTTTGGAGCCAGTTTCGCCACCCCAGTGCTGCACATTAGGCCTCAACAGAGAAATTAAGTGGTAACACTGTGTCTGCACCAACAGAAGGAAAACTGCCTGTTTTCTGGCTCAGTGAGTTTTAAATAATAATCCTATACAACAAGTAGCATTGGAAAAACAAATTTCAGTGTAATGTGAGAGGCAAGGTACTTTTTTCAGGCACTACCTGCTGGAGCAAGGTAGGAGAGTCTGCTACCTTCTTGAAGCAGAACTTATTAGGAGAATGGAACACAGCAGTACAAAGAAGTTTGGGCTGGAAAAGGTGACATCTTAGTTTTAGCCTTGTTTTCAGACTGCCAGTTCTTATACCTTTCTGCTTCTGAACTGTTTACATCGTTTTAAAATTTAAAAGAAGACATCTGTGTGAATTCTACAGCACACAGTGGAAAACCTCTCTTATGAGGAAAGGCTGAGGGAGTTGGGCTGCTTTAGCTTGGAGGAGACTGAGGGGTGACCTCATTAATGTCTATAAATATGTGGGGGAGGGTGTCAGGAGGATGGAACCAGGCTCTTCTCAATATCATCTAGTGATAGGACAAGGGGCAGTGGGTGCAAGCTGGAACATAAGAGGTTCCACGTAAATATGAGAAGGAACTTCTCCACAGTGAGAGCGACAGAGCACTGGAACAGGCTGCCCAGGGGGGTTGTGGAGTCTCCTTCCCTGGAGATGATTAAAACCTGGCCACATATGTTCCTGTGCAACTTGGTCTAGGTGATCCTGCTCTGGCGAGGAATTGGACTAGATGATCTTTCGAGATCCTTTTCAATTCCTAATGTTCTGTGACTCTGTATAGAAAGCTTCAGGCATCTTCATGTGACTAGAAAGTTATATGACAAAGGATGTGACTATAAAAGGAATAGCATTAACAGTGGGGATGGCATAACTCTGTGCTATGACATGCCCAACTACTCTGCACTGTCCTCCTACATCTCTACTCCATCCCATTTTTACAAGCAAACCGGTTTAGCTAAAAACACATATGCTTTGACATAAAGCAGAAAAACAAGTCATCCATGTAACCAAACTTCTCAGCCTGTTTTCAACTTGTATTTTCAAAGTGAGGGTAAAGTTAGTAGCCATGAAATTCAGCACATGCATGTGGAATCTACATCAGTTTTCTAACTGGAAGGGCAATTCTCTCTCCTGTCAAAAAATCAGATAAATTCTATGCAAATAACCCATGACTGGGGTAAGCTAGTGGCAATGACTGGAAGTTTAATAAGCAGAATGTTGTTAATACAATGCTAATGGAGTCCAGTGCAGGTTGTTTGTTTTCTACATAAAACCTGCTCCGGTGACATGCCAAGACACAACAGTATGTTGTCAGAATGCCTCTTGAAAATAAAATTTCATGTTGCTACTAAGCCCAAGTATTTTACACCTCTGTCCAGGAGCTGTGATAACATCTGTAAGCCTGTAGGTACCACCACAGAGCCAATACTAGGTGAGAAAAGTAGAGTAATCTGTTTCAGTGTCTAACTCCTTTCACCTACCAAAAGAACTGATGAACAAGATACAACTCCAAACTCACAGAGCTCACACCCTTACCATGTTTTTTACTTCCTCCTGAGTTGGATAAGAGGAGGGAAGAGATCATAGAATCAGTAGGGATTGGAAGGGACCTTGAAAGATCATCTAGTCCAATCCCCCTGCCACAACAGGATCACCTAAACCAAGTCACACAGGAACACATCCAGGCGGGTCTTGAACATCTCCAGTGAAGGAGACTCCACAACCACTCTGTGCAGCCTGTTCCGTGCTCCATCACCTTCACTGTGAAGAAGTNCCAGCTCTCCAGCCTGTCCAGGTCTCGCTGAATGGCAGCACAGTCTGCTGGGGTGTCGGCAACACCACCCTGCTTTGTGTCATCTGCAAACTTGCTGACAGTGTACCCTAATCCCTAATCCAAGTCATCGATGAATTGATTGAACAGGAGTAGTCCCAGCACAGACCTCTGGGGCACTCCACTAGATAAGGGAGACCAGACTCTGTCCCATTGACCACTACTGACTTCTACCCTGTAGCCCAGATGAACATCTTGCATGTGATTTTTTTTACATTTGGTTATTCTATCCTGACGCTTGACCAACATAACAAAAGAAATCTTTGTCTTCTGAGTTCATAGAACAAAAAAACACTCTGGAAGTCATGAAGATTGGACTAGATGATCTTTTGAGGTCCGTTCCAACCCCTAATGTTCTGTGATTCTGTGAAGATAGATTGCAACATCACAAGGTATTTCTCGCTCTGCGATGGATCTAAGTTTTTCACTCAATCAGTATTAAATTCCCTCATTTTCTTGCATTAGCCATCAAATGCACTGTAGTGCATTAACTCTTCACAGGCTATACACCTTTACTTAAAGATACTACTTGCCATCTGGCATGGTTAACTATCACACAATGATATTGCCAAGGACTTCTATGGCAGTGCAGACTTACTACCTTATAAATGCCAATAAATACTAAAACTAAGTTGTTGCATAATTGCTTTATATTGACTATGCATCCCAAAGAGACATTTTTTTTGAACTGAGCAATACTGTGATAAAAATTTCCCCCTTTCATCATCAGATTTTTCTTTCTGCCTAAAATTAA
Organism: Rhinopomastus cyanomelas; assembly: GCA_013400115.1. Classification (NCBI taxonomy): domain Eukaryota; kingdom Metazoa; phylum Chordata; class Aves; order Bucerotiformes; family Rhinopomastidae; genus Rhinopomastus; species Rhinopomastus cyanomelas. Next base: position 362,880 of record VXBP01002727.1, on the reverse strand, counting down.
ACCACAGCTTAACATGAATAAAATCTTTGGCTACAGCAGCTCTACAAATGCTATACAGAGCAGGTCTTTCAATCCTTCTTGTTTCACCTAGCTGCTACCCTACTCTTTGTCTATCAAAACTCTTCAGTTAGCACTACTGCTTTGATACACCATATTCCCATCAACAGAACTTTTTACAGCCAGTAATATTCAGTTCCCAATTCTGATTTGTAAAATGAATGTACTCTACTGAATACTTTATCCTCAGTACTCTATCCTATTACGAAGAAACAATTTACCTACCCGCTTCTAAACTCAGCTTCTCAGACTGCACTGCAAAATCACAGCCCTTCCTCACTCCATGCACACTTGATGAACTACAGAAAAACCCTCCAAGTTCCTGTATATCATCTCCAGATGATATGAAATAAAAATGCCTATCAGCTTCCCTAACAGCACAACACAGAAACACATGAAAGTTAAGTATTCTGCTTTGGATTCACACTTTTCTGCTTTTTGTGGACAAAACAGAAGCTGCCTAAAATCATTTCAGTTCTTAAGTGTTATGACAGCCAAGTAATATGAATCTTTGATCTTAACACCTGCGGTAAGCTCATCACACAGGAAATACTCACAATGATCTCAACTCACTGCCAGTTCTTATGCCCTCCTACAGGACATTCTGCTTACTTTAAAGAAACAGGTGAAATGGGACTGCAGTGCCACACACAGGGTCTGTTTCAAACCCTTATTTTCAGAGAAGCTGATGTGATGTGTTTGATCCTCCTGCTTCAGAACACAGTGGAAGAACAAGTCTATGAGAAGCAGCAGCTGCTGCCCAACCAGTTTTAATGAAGGAGGTGTATGCAGAGATGTCAACTACTGGAAAGGAATAAAGGCAGCACAAAGACTTTTGAAAAATCCAGACCTTGAACTAGAACCCTAGAATGGTTTGGCTTGGAATGGACCTTTAAAGGTCATCTAGTCCACTCCCCAGTGCAGTGACCAGGGAAATCTTTAACTAGATCAGGTTGCTCGGAGCCCTGTCTAGCCTGACTTTGTAATCTACTTGTCATTGGCACAAATACAACATTTGTAACTGTCAATTTATTTTTTCATTTGAGAAGGACTACTATTGCAAAAAAACTCCCCACGTATCTGATGAACGCAAGCACAACTTGTATGTTAGCACAAGGTCTTAGGAAACAAAGAGATAGCAAATAAATATTCGCATGTAGAGACCAAACATGTATAGCATACTGAGTTTAGAAAGTCTTGCCTTAAAATTCCTATCTCCTGTGCCAAAATTCAAACTTTTTCTCTCTCACAAAGTTTATCAAAAGTCCTTTTTCAATGTAAAGCTGCAGCTCTGCATTCTGGCTTAAATTTTGAAACACCCAGGACACAGACAGATAATGCAAAGACTTCCCCATCTTTTAAAGCAGGATTTTATCCTAACGCAGCTGACTGCAACAATATTAAATTACTTTAGTCCATAGCTTTGTATTCTTCCACAAAGAATGTTTAGCTTGAATGGCATTTAAATTTGGTTTCAGACTTCAGTGGCTCTTCTGCACAACTACGTTCCCTCCTCATCTATCAATACCATGCACATAGTGAAGTTCAAGGACCAGCAAAATTAAATTCTACTAATAAGAACAAACAGGTCTCCAGTCATTGGTTCTTTTCAGAGGGCTACAAGTCTGCAGACCTCAGGTAATGTGGTGAAGAACTGTGATATAAAAGAAAAATTTGAGTTAGATGAAAACCAGTAAGTTTCAATTTAATCTGAATAATATTTTCTTACTAGTAGAGGAATGAGAGGAGTCCAGCAGGATTTACCCTAGGTTAGCCCAGAGTTTGTTTCTTTTTTGATGCAAACTGAAACACTGCATCAGACTACTCCAGACATCTCATAATGCACTGCTTCAGGTGGCTGACACACAAAGTGGTACTTCAAGAAACACACTTGTTTTGAAAAGGAGATAAAACTCCTTTTAATCCAGAATATTCCAGATTGCACTGGAATAAAAGTATTTTATTTACAGATAAGTGTTTCTTTTCCATAGGAGACTGTCTATATATATATATACACACACACACACACTCAAAAGGAGGATACGATGAATAATTAACTGGTTCAGCTTGCATCCTTCGACAGAGAGGCACTATGTTTGGGAAAAACAGAGGACATATTTCTTTCCCTTACACTGCAGTCAACCAAAACACTGAGTTTAGGCTTTATCTTACATACTGATCATAGTCTTATTTACTAAGATAGAATGATTGTACTAGGAGAAATAACTAAGTGGTCACTAAGCCTTCATTATAGAAAAAGCTAATGAAGTACACATCTTAATACTAAATTTTATGCTGTATTCACAGCTTTTTTTTCCTGGTACCTGCAAGCCGTGTTAGGGTCAGCATTCCGTGATAGAAGCAGTTCTACGGTCTTCATGATGTCTTCCTCTGAAGCACGCGCAGCACATGCTGCCATCAACACAGTGTACTTACCTGTTTTGGAAGTTGCAGTTAGAGAATTACATAAGTAAATGTAAATACAATGCTCATTCAGATGTTTCTTTAAAACCCTTTACATTTACTAGCGTTGTTAACCGTGTACTGATATCCTAAGGTGTACTGGTACCCTACGATATCTAGAACAGGGTAAGAAGCTTGTTTTCTTTCCAGTCAAAGTTGCTAGAACTATCAGGTAAGTTAAAAGCACCTGAAAGATAATCAAAGAAGAGAGAGAATAGTATCAATAAAGCATCTATTTCTACTGAAAAAATGCCCCAGTAGAAGCAACCAGAGATGCCTGTTTTCTCAAATCTTGTTCCAAACAAGTAGATTCACTACCTATCCCCTCCTACCTCTTCCCACAATAGCACTCGGGGAAAAAAATGGTTTCTAGGATGTTAGCTGCAATGGACAAAAAAAGCTTGCATTAAACATATCATAAAAACATAGTAACATCAGTTTTGGGAAGAGCAGAGGTCCACACTAAGGACAGTTAAGTAATAAGGCTTTATTACAAGGCTCATAGAGAAGGAAGTTTACTAATGCAGACTACTATGGTGCGGCATTGGCAGGAGGGAGATCGAATGCATGGTTTTAGATGCAGCTTTAAAGAACAACTACGTAGCCCATAAAGATTCATCAGGAGGAACCAGCATATTTGCTCCAGCTCTGAAGCCAGCTGGGCGTTACATGCCACCTTTGCTCACAAATCAAAATTGCATGCCACTGCTGGTTGCCCACAGAACAGAGGACACCTCTTTTTATGGGGTTCTCCACGAGCGTGGGCCTAGGTGGGTTAATTGGCCCTAGACACAAGTAGAAAACTGCCATTTGAATAACTGCCCATTGAGCTTATTGCACAAACTTGCTCACAAGTTCAAACATGCCTTTAACAATTTGTTTTTGCAAGTGTAATTTTAGCTGTAACTACTTCAGGCCGTATCATAAAGCATTACAACGTATTTTCTAACTTTCTTGTCGCAATGTTAAGACCATATATATATTTATTTTTCTAGTGAGGTCAGATTTTATCACACTGAATCATAAGAAGTTTGTAATATGTTTTTTGCCACTCTCTGTTCTACTTTTTCTACTATTTCTCACCACTTTTTGCCCTTGAATGCCCGGAATATTCCATCTTTTAATTTTCAACTACTTCATCTAACATAAATACATTTAATGCTAAATAAGTTTCCGAGACCCACTTAAACAACTTACTGAAATGTTAATTATCTGATATACTCCGATTTTTTACACAAAATGTTTAACCTGGTTAAGCATGAGCACAAAGACAGCAGGACTTTGAACAAAGTTAGTGACAAGCATTGCTAATCTGTGAATCATACTTAACAAAAAGCTGTAGTTATATTTCCACTCAGTATTTCGGGTAACAATAAAGACTGGGAAATTCTTTTTTATTAGACTACTCATAGCTCATATCTGTGAGGATGAGAAGGGGAAGAAATGTCTTAAAATTCTCAGGTTTCTCTTTTGCAGAGAAACACTGGTTAGAGACTATAAAAAAAAGACTAGTTTATGTTCAGCCTTGCTGAAAAGCTCAGAAGAGCTAGCGAATTTATTCATCAAGGACGCTGCATTCTAGTCCCATTACAGCCAATGCTACATTACTTCCCTGCTTTTCACAACTACCAAAGAGGGTAGCTACTTACAAAAAATGACTGAAAGGAGACAAAAAGGTGGCAAACTATGTAACTATTATTAGGATGATAAGCATTATAGGATAATTAGTATAGGACCACTTCCATGACTGCCTGCTGATGTAAAAATGTGGCAGAACCAGTGATATTCAGTAGTACTTCAGAATGGTACAGCTTTACTGAATGCGCGCGGCCTTACTTGTATCCATGACTTCCAAGACTGCTTCTGGCTGGATAAGCAATCTGCTATACAGACACCCTAGCTACTGCTTCCCTACAGACTAACAGAGAAACAAGCAGAGAAATCTGATCTGAGCAAGGTGCCACTGAGGGCGGCACAGCTGGTCAGTCACTGAAGAAAATCCTATGCAAGTCAGTTAACCAGACAGCTGAAACTACTGCCCATAGCAGTTTCTGCCTTGGTTGAAGCTCTCTACAGCCATAAACAAGGAACAGGTACGAACTAGAGGCAGCCACACAGAAGCTCTCTGATGTTGACTACAAGGACAGTAATTTGAAGGCACAACCGCTTTGGTGCAGGCAACCTAATCCATTACTTTTATCAGCTGCTAACAAATCCAAGGAAGTTTTTAAAGCCAGATTCGTACCGTCTGCCTATCAGTCTACTACCACAGAAAAAACTGGCAAGTGACTGGAAAATATCACAACTTCTATGTACTTTGATGTACTGTGTGTCACACATCTGTTTATTGCAATGTTTACTCTTCACTAAATCTTCCAACAAATCAAAACAAAGGCAAATAATTATAGCTTCAGTAGGAAAAAAATATTAATTCACAAAAATTGTCAGAGAAACTGATATCACTTAGAAGCTACATTAAACTACCATAGAAAAAAGTGATGTAGCCACTAACTGAAGAAAAGTTTTCACTTAAAAGAAAATCTCTGCTCTAGTTTTAGACAAGTCCATATCAGTTTCCCACAAACTGGAAACCTATTCCTGCTGTTTGGAATTCTAGTTGCTTTCTGCATGTACATACCTCACAAGAGGATCAGACAAAGGGACTTTCAACTGTGCAACTTTGCCCTGGAATTCTTTAACAAGTATTTCCAAACATTCTTTCTAAAAATGTAGAGATTGGAAGGTGGAGTGGGAAAGACACAATGAGAAAGAACAAGAAAATCCGTAACTCATTCCAGATCAGTTCCAAGAACATAATTTTTACTTTAAAGCTACTACTTTTACTTCAAAGCTGTGAAAGCTAGACTACACCTCAGTTCCACCATGAGCTTTGATTTTTTTCTCTATATATGTAATTAGAGAAAAAGGAGAGGTGCATGTCTCTACTGAGCATTACTGACCAGTAATTTTTATTCACGTCTTACCTTTTTCAAAACATGCATTAGCACCTCTGTCCAGAAGCAGCTGTACTACTGCAAAGTCAGCCACACTGGCAGCAGACATTAGGGGAGTCCATCCAAACTGAAAGTCAGATTCTATGTTTACACCTGTCAAAATGTAAGACACTCAAATCATAAAACTGCGTCACAATAAACACACATTTGACAAACCTCGCTCTCGAAATGTATTGTTAAATAAGCTACACAATGTTTGCATTCAGTCCCAGTCCCATTTAGTCTCCTATACCACTTTCTTTGTGTACCTTGATCTAGAACACCAGAAAGCAACTTTTAGAAATGAGAACAAGGAAGCACAGTGCTTGATCCAAGATGTAGTATAAAATGATATATATTTAGCTGCAAAAATAATTTCAGATAAGTCACAGAAGCTCTGCTTTCTCCACTCACACACAGCAGCTTTGTTAAATCAAACTGAAAAAATTTCATTCTTGCCAAGCCAAGTGGCTTGCTGCGGAAGCAAATTGCCTGTCGGGCAATTAAGATCATACTGATCAAGGTTTTCCTACTTCATAGTTGCTTTTATTCTCTGCCTTGCAACGAAGATAACTAGCAGATCCCAGTTTTGCATTTAGTATTAAAACATTAGCACCACAGAGAAGAAAGAAATGGAAGATTATGCAAGATTCAGTCACAATCACCATATTTGTTTGTTACTGAACCAGACCATCGTTATCAGCAGTTCAGGATACCCACAGAAGTCCCAGTAAACCAGGTCCATTTACATTGACACCCGTAAGCCAGAAGGCTGGAATCAGGTCCGTCTGACCTCAGTGACAAGAAAGGTTATGGAGCAGATCATGAGTGCCATCACACAGCACATACAGAGCAGCCAGGCGATCAAGTCCAGTCATCACGGGTTCATGAAAAGCAGGCCCTGTTTGACTAACTTTGACCTGCTTAGCGGGTAAGGAAAGGGCTGCAAACACTGTCTACATCAACTTTACTAAAGTTTGACACTGAAGCCCAGAGCCAAGTTTGGCAAAGGGAGGCAGCAAATGGCTTTTAACAGTCATATCTGAACTTCCTTGTAGATGAGTCACTCCAAGAAATTAGAAAGTCTGATATCCAACAGCCCACTGAAGTAATACTAGTAGGAAAGGAATAACATAAAGCTAATGCTCTCTCTGCTTTAAGAAGTCTTTTTTCCACTTAAGAAGAAAACTAGTCCATGAAACTAGTTATCTGAACAATAGTGCCAAAATATTTGTCAGGCACACAGATTTAATTAAAACCCTCAAGAAGGTATTTCCTCACTGCTTTCTTTATATGTAGAGCAGACAGTACCTTTGGACTTGCTGAGATGCGCCTGTGGTGGGCTGATGGTTTCCATGATAGGCCTGGGAAGTGCATTCAGACCCTATTTATCTCAGGGAAAAGTTTGAAAAATGACAGACCCATGCATCATTTGAGTTGAAACGGACCATAAAGATCACCTAGATCTGCTTCCCCTGTCATGGTTTTCATAGAATCACAGAATGAAAGAGGTCATCTAGTCCAACCCTCCTGCTAGAGCAGGATTCCCTAGAAAAGACTGAACAGGAAATGCTTGATTCTAGAAGCCCTCTTTCTAATAGTATTGATTTCTTCAAAATCTGTCAGCATTTCTATTGTGAATCCACAGTATCTTTGAGCTGAGTTACATAAGAGCTACCCACCCCTCAAATATTTATAGACATTAATGAGGTCACCCCTCAGTCTCCTCCAAGCTGAAGAGACCTAGCTCCCTTAGCCTTTCCCCATAAGGGAGGTGTCCCACTTCCTTCATCATCTTCGTTGCTCAACGCTGGACACCCTCCAGCAGCTCTGTGATCGTCTTGAACTGAGGGGCCCACAACTGGACACAATACTCCAGATGTGGTCTCACTAGTGCAGAGTAGAGGGGGAGAAGAACCTCTCTTGATCTGCTAACTACCTCACCTCTGATCCACCCCAGGATGCTGTTGGCCCATCTTTGAATCTGCTACTATCTTGAAATACTTTTTGTGACACGCAGTTCAAAAATTTGTTCCTAGCATGCTGTCACTTTATAGGAAGGGTAAGGGAAGACACTGGACTTGTCGATCTCCTAAAGGAGCTCTGTAGGTTCTTTGCCTGACACCAAAGACTCTTACTGCAATGGCTAAGCAAGTGAGACGATGTGTTCTCTCTTCAACTGAAAGAATAGCCCCAGCTGTTGCTAGGAAATCTACTTTCAACACAAACTCTGATTTCAGTCAACTGCTAGTAGTGAGCCCCCTACAAGCTCTGCTGAACATACACTAAAGGCACCTTTGGAGGCAAAGATTTAATCTGACTTGGCACTAGTTCCCTGAAGGACAATGTTACCTTTCTTTACAAATACCTTCCTATTACAGAGGCATTGCACTCTACTGCTCTGCAGGGCAGTTCTTGATGGGTTAAAATTTACTGTTAATCCTATTTTCAGGCAATGATTGATTTGCTTGTGATACTGTCTTGAATACTTCAGGAGACAGGGCACCAGACTACAGCAAACTTTGGCCAGACCTTATACTCATACAGATACCTATCACCGTCTTCCAACAGCACAGAACTGTTCATGATACAACAGGCATCAAGGCAGAAAGTGAACTATTGTTGTTGGACTAAAATAAAACTAATTAAAAATCAATGGCTGTAACACAACAATTAAGCAAACTGATGCACAAACATCACTAAAAACCTCTAAATAAGAATATATTTTCTTGAAGCAATATAGAAGTATTTCCCTCAGTGCCACACACCTGTGTTTCAACCTATGCAATAGTTTGTGATTAATTTAAAAAGAAAACCATTCCCCAATGTAGTGCAAAACAGTCTGCTTCTGAAAGAGCAAGCAATGTCGCTGTTAAAGCTCAAAGAAGCCTACTGCTAACTAGAAAACTACCTTCTCCCAGCTGTAAGACAGATTTTCCCCAGACAACAAGCTCTTGGCTACTATATTCTGCTTGCTTGCTGAAGCAGAACTTTCTGACAATTATCACTAGGCAGGTCAACTCAGCTATGCAGTTTCTAATTGCCTTGGATGCTTCAGCAGGTGATCCAATCCTCCCAACACTGACAGAAATACATCACAGACAAATACTGAGTAACAGAGCTGGAAAAAAAGCTGTTAGTTCTTTAAGACAAATGACTTTGTAGTGACAAATGCCACATAACCTAGACTTTTGAGAATCACAAAATCTTTGTCCAGCTGATGTTGCAGCAGTATTACACAGAGCACATACCAGAAACTTAACAGTGAGAGAACTGAGACTGTGGGGGGGAAAAAAAAGTAATTCCAAACTGTGGAATCATTAAAACAAAGTGAGCCCCACCCCCCTAGCAATCTTCAATATAAAAGACTACCCGTTGAATTCTCACCCTCAATTTAAATCACTTCAAATTCAGTGCTTGTAATTGATATTTTCAGGTTAAAGATGCACCTGAAAACAAATAAACACTATGTCACAGTTCATGTATTATAGTTTTTTTTTTCAATTTTCAGGACACCTGATTCACATAAGAAACAGAAATTAGAAGGAATTTGCTGAAAAGCTGCATGCTGACACATTCAAAAAGTAGCTTCACCTCTAAAACAAGACTTTATATCCTGTGTGAGAAATATTCACATATTTCTACATGCACTAGACACATTATGCTCAAGCAAAAAATTCTGAAGCTTTAAAATTCTTGCAGAGTTAAATTAAAAGTTTTTAACCAACTCTCCTTACCAGAGTTTAAGAGTTCTTCAATTAATGACACATCACTGTTACACACAGCCTTCTTTAACGCTTCAGTCTTGTCCACTTGCAACACGTGATCCGACTGTTGATAAACAAAGAAAAGGCAAAACCAAGTAACTATTTCAAGGTGAAAAATACACCTAGATTTCAGAAGCACTAACAATGGCTGTAAGGACAAAGCTGAAAACTGGTGGAGTGGAGAAGCAAAGTAAAACTTTTCCTCTTCCATCTCTATAATTCTGTTTAGGTGAGGTCTAGAGTAAAATGTAAGTTTTAAAATTAACTTTTCAGAATGGTTGCATTCTCTGAACATGCAAATACCTTCTTTCTCAACAGATCTGTTATCTTCCTACGCTGCTCTGTTTTTTAGTAATGGTATTTAATTTCAATTAAGATTCTTTTTCATCTTTTGATGCTAGAAAGAGGTTGCAACACATTTCAATACCTTCCTTTTTTTTAGTATTTCACATGCTGCAAAGCACAGCATTAAAAAGTATGCCTATCAAATGTAACAGCTAAGAGTTTGGGGCAATGTAGCTCAGTGACTACCTGTCTGGCTTAATGTATCATGAATCCACTGCTGGACAGGGCTTCCACTCCTCTCTCCTAATTCTGCAGTGGCAGTTATTTGTGCTGCTGCATCATTTGTTTGAAAAATGCCCTGACCAAAAGACAGTTGTCTGGTTCCAGTTCCTTTCAAAAACTTCACAGATTTGCTCTCTATTAAAGCTGCAGCTGAATACTGCTGCTGGCATTATGTAGATTACAGAACATGCTTACATACACCGGTAAGTGGAGCGCTGTCCATCACTTTCTTTGCAGACAGAACTGGCTATGGGAGAAGCTGTATTTCATGGAACTTCTGAAGTCACAACATGATACTCTAAATTTTTCCCAGCGTACTGTAGTCTAACTTTTCAATTCTTGTTGATATTTTAATGTTTCATGTACAGAAAACCAAAGGCTTACCACCCTCACTATGAGGGTAGTGAAGCACTGGAACAGGTTGTCTAGATAGTTGTGGAGGCTCCATCCCTAGCGGTTTTTCAAGGGCAGGTTGGATCTCTGAGCAACCTGGTCTAGTGAGAGATGCCCCTGGGCATGACACAGCTGTTGGAACTGGATGATCTTTAAGGTCCCTTCCAACATAAACCATTCTGTGAGTCTGTGAAACAGGCAATAATTAAGCCCTCTTTTTTCTCCACGGATCCAGCAATTTCCAAATAGCATGTATCTTTGGAGAGGAGCTTTAATTTAAAGATCAAAGTCCCTAAATAGTGACAATAGCCTGTAGCAAGAGTACTGCAAGCATTCAGTTTTTCCCATTTTCCAATTCCAGGCACAATAGGGCACCTGGCTGGCTCAGTTGGTAGAGCATGGGACTCTGAATTCCTGGGGTCATAGGTTTGAGACCCATGTAGGACAGCATATCTTGAGACAGTACTGTAGGCTTACCCTGCAGGGTGGTTGGACTTAGATGATCTTTCAAGGTCCCTTCCAACCTATAACATTCTGTGAAATGGCTAAAACATCTTGCGGAATCTCTGTCTAGCTCAGACCATCATATGTTTTAGATGTAATAAAACCATGTAAATCTTCACACTAATGACAATCTACCTGAGAAACTTAAGACATAGAACAGATTTCACTAGACCTCCAGTCACCTTCACAGAATCACAGAACAGTAGGGGTTATGTTCATCTAGTGCAAACACCCTGCTAAGAGCAGGATTCGCCAGATGTCATGGGAATATGAAATCATAATGGTTAGAAAGAACCTCCACGATTATCAAGTCCAGTCTTAATCCAAACATTTCCCTAACTACTAGACCATAGCTTCAAGTGCTTTATCTACTCATTTTTTAAACACCTTCAGGGATGGTGACTCTACCTGGCCAGCCTGCCCCACCACCCCACCACTCTTTCAGTGAAGAGCTTCTTCCTAATATCCAATCTAAACCTCCTGTGACATAACTTGAGGCCATTTCCTCTCATCCTATCACTAGTAACTTGGGAGATCAGCACGAGCCTTGCTACAGCCTCTTTCTAGGTAGTTGTTGAGAGCAGTAAGTCTCCACTCACCTCCTCTTCTTTAGACTAAAGAACCCCAGTTCCCCAAGCCACTCCTCACATGGCCTGTTTTCCAGACCTCTTACCAGTCTTGTTGCCCTTCTCTGGACCCACCCAAGGAGTTCCAGTCCTTCTATACTGTGGAGCCCAAAACTGGACAGTCTCAAGATGCAGTCTCACACATGCCAAGTACAAGCACCTCACCTACTTCTGGTTACACCATTTCTGATGCAGGCCAGGATGCCATTGGCTTCTCTGGCCACCTGGACACACTGCTGGCTCACTTTCAGCCTGCTGTCAATCAACACACTGAAGTGTTGGTAAGTGAGGTGGACAAATGGATGATTCATTTTCCCTGTGAAAGATGACAAATTCTTGTGGGGCAGTGTGGAGAACAATACTCCCCTGGCTTGCTTTCCCACAAGTAAGCACGGTTGAGAGAGAGCGTCTGGCTTGGATAACAACAGCTGTCTGCTTCAGAGGGGATGCTGTTGAAGCAGCATCACAGTGTAAAAGTGAGGCTGCTTGCAGAGCATGAGGAGATAGAGCTGTCTCTCTCAATGGGGCTCTCTTCCTCTCTGCCAACAGGCTGCTGCAGACAATGGATCTGACCTGAATAACTTGGACAGTGAGTTTGATAGATATTTTCTATGATAGATTTGGCTGGGTTTTCCTCTTGTTGTCAACTTTCTTGTTACCTTTGGGTTTTCTGTTAGGATATTTGTAGTCAGAGGTATTCTCCTTTGTCTCAATGGTGATGGGTTATGCAAACTTATGCTTACACTGTGTAGGAACTGAAAATAAACTGTGCCTTCTGCTCATGGTTGCATGCCCTGGACTGCGCTACAGATTTGTCAAAACACAAGGCGAGGTTCTTTTCTGCTATGCAGCTCTCCAACTACTCCTCCCCAATCTTGTAGTGCTGCTGGGTTTTTTTGGTACCAAAGTGCATGATCTGGCACTTGGCCTTATCACACATGGAATAATTGGCCTCAGTCCATCACTCCAGCGTATCCAAATGCCTCTGCAGAGCCTACCTACCCTCAAGGACACTTCCACTGAATTTCAGGTCAACTGCACGATGTCCAAGTAGGTTCTGAATGTCTCCAGAGCAGGACAGCCTGTTCCAGTGCTCTGTTACTCTGACAATAAAAAAGCTTTTCCTTATGTTTAAACTGAATCCCCTGTGTTCTGGTTTGTGCACACTGCCCCTTGTCCTACTGATGGGCACCTTGTCCCATCATCCAGACACTCACCCTTTAGATACTTAATACTTATGAGATCCCCCCTCAGTCTCATCCTGTCTAGGCTAAACAATCCCAGCGGCCTCGGTCTCCCCTCCTAAGTCAAATGCTCCAGCCTCCTAGTTTTATTTTTTTTCCCTCACTGATTATTCATCATTATTCTCAAGTTGAACTGTGGAGTCAGGTCAGCTATCTGACTAAACATTAAGGTTTTACATTAGAAGACAATCAGTAACTACACCTGGGTCTGTGGGTACCCCAACGCTGCCCTGCTTGGGCACCGCCACAGACGAGGCCTGAGCCACGGCCTCTCCGCAGCAAATCCTATCACGCCACTTCGCCTGGCTCGCGGTGGCCGGGTCCCACCTGCCGCTCCCATCGCGCCGCGCCGATGTCCCAGCGATCCTCGTCGCTGTCGCCGTCCTCGTCGCCCCCCGCCACGAAGCGGCACCCATACGCGGCGGATGACATGGCGCCCCGAGCTCCGCGCTCCCAGCCCCGCCTCGGCGCCCGCGGCGGCCGCAGGGTCACGTGATCGTGCTGCGCACGCAGCTCTCGCGGGATGCTTCGACGGGTGAGTGGCGGGCGGCGCTCCGCGGGGGCGGCCGGTGCCGCGCAGCTGTGAGTAGACCCTTTCCCGGGTGAAGCGCCTCTCTCCTGAGCGTGTCCAGTAGAGAAAGTCGGTACACTGTCACTTCAATTTGAAGTGAGGCATTATTTAGCCCATTAGCTTTAGTAATAAGCACATAGCACTATTGAAGCAATGCTAGAGTGGGCCACAAAGGTTATCCAAGGGCTGGAACACCTCTGCTGTGAGGATAGGCTGAGGTAGTTGGAATGGTTCAGCCCAGGGAAGAGAAGATTCTGGAGGGATCTTAAAGCTGCCTTCCAATACCTGAAGGGGAACCTATGGGAATGCTGGAGAGGGACTTTTCACGAGTGTGTCTAGCGGCAGGACAAGGGGAGATGGTTTTAAACTGATGGACAGAAGGTTTAGACAAGATCTTACAAAGATGTTCTTCAATACAAGGGTGGAGACACTCTGGAATAGATTGCCTGGAGAGGCTGTGAATGGCCCTTCCAAGGAGGTGTTCAAGGCCAGGTTGGATAAGGCCTTGAGCATCCAAGCTGATAGTTGTCCCTGCTCATGGCAGGGAGGTTGGAGTACATGATTTCTACAGTCCCTTCTAACCTAAGCCACTCCATGGTTCTGTGACAATTCTAAAGTTATCATAACAAGTAGAAACTTGATAAATAATGAGTATGTTCGTTTTGCTAATTTGGATTGTATAAATGAGAAGAGACTAAACTCTTCTCAGTTACAAACTCCCTGCAGGTGGTTATAGACAGTGATAAGGTCTCCCATGAGCCTTCTATTCTCCAGTTTCCTTAACTGTTCCTCATAGGACTTGTGCTTTAGATTGTTTGTGACCTTTGTTGCCCTTCTCTGGATATGCTTCAGCACCTCAATATCCTTCTTGTACTGAGGGACCCAAAGCTAAACATAATATTTCAGGTGCAGGCACATCAGTGCGGAGTACAAGGGGAAAAACAGTTCTCTACACTTTCTGACCACCAAACTGTCACTCTGCTCCATCCCTCCTGAGCATGTACAGACATCACTTTGAATTTTGAAGCTGTGGTTAGATTTCTTTCTAATGTCTCAGTCACCACAAGGTGAATCTCCTTGAAGAATAGATTAGGAGCAACATTCTATATTTCATCCACTGGCAAAACGAGTATTTGACCTCAGTGCAGGCCTTGCCTCAGTCTGAAATGAAACTGGTCTTCCATTGAACAAAAGAGAGCAGAAGTGAAAAAGTCTGGTCTTGGAGAAGAGACACCCACAACAGTGTAAAAGTGTCATTTTCACTCATCTTCATCAGAGGGTGACTGTGAAGCATTTCTTCTTTCTTTGTTAATTTCACTCGTGCAATGCAATGTCTAAGGCAATTTTACCATGCGGGGAATTTGTCTTTTACCAAGAGCTGTGTTTGGAACATACTAAGTGCTATGAAAATTGCACTTGCAAAAAAACAACCTCCTGTGGTCTGCATATTTAACTTGTGCACTGCTGACATTTTTAACAGCTCGGTTTTTTTCTGGATTTTAGTTACTTGTCTGTAAGATATGACAACCCGTTTGCATAAAAGTGTTATGAAAGATTATTAACTAGGAGGAACTCTGGTATAGATAGATAGAGCTAGCTGAAAATGTTAAATGAACTGCTATGAAACTTCTAGAACTGCTGTGAAACTGCTTCTAGACCTTCTACAAACTTCATAGAAATGCAAAAGCCTTTCCTTTCTCACTGCCTTCCTAGAACAAAGGATACTAAAATTGAGTCAACTGCAGCACATACCTCTGTATAAAGGTTTGGCTTTGTTTGCTGATTTTGGATTTATTTGCATGTACTAAAGGTCTGTTTAAGTTAGTTTGATTATATAACATTTACTGGATGTAAAAATTTCTTCTCAGAGTTTTCAGTTTTTAATCACTGGCCTGAAGATTTCTCTTGTTACTACCTGCAGAGGAAAAGTAGAATTGATGGCTTTGTCATCTAGCTTCTTTGTATCTGTTCTCAATGCTATAGTGTCCTTATATATAGGATGAAAATTCCATAATAGGGTTTGCTTGGCTCAGCCATGTTACAGAACTTAGGCTTGTTAATATGTGAATCCCTAACTACTGAGCTCTAAACAGGGTGTGACATTTTACAATTGACCCAATGCAGTGCAGGAGAATTGTTTCTAACTGGTGATGGTGCTGGCTATAGATTACTTGGTTTTAACACATTACCAACTATTTAGCATTTGACAATCGTGATTTACTTGTCCTGGTTCAGGTTTCAAAGTTTGGTATTAGCTGGGTTGGTTTTTCCCCCTTTTCTCAGCACCATCTCATATCACAACAGACACTTCAAATGCAGCCTGCATGCTGCTGCTTTGTTCCAAGGTCACCTCTCTTGAAAAATGGTCATCTTCAGTAACAAGCCTGGTAGTTCCTAGCACTACAAAAAAGCCTTTCAAATAAGGTTACAGAATATACCCTCAGCAAGTTTTCTGGTAGTGGCTGACATGAGGGATAGCTGTGCTGCCATCCAGTGTGGTCTGGACAGGCTGAAGAGTTAAGTGGAGAGAAGCCTAATGTTCCACAAGGGCGAGGTTGTGTTATTCTTCTTCTCCAGAGACATTGAAAACCTAACTGGACATCTTCCTGTGTGATCTACTCTAGGAAAACCTGCTCTCTAGGAGATTGGATTAGATGATCTTCAGAGGTTCCTTTCAACCCCTGCCATTCTATGATTCTATGAAAAGTTCACAGTGCAGAAGCGCCTTGCAGCCTGCTTCAAATATGAACATGCTGAGCATGCAGAATTTGATAGCAGTTGATATTTCCTTGTGTGTTTGCTTGGAATGTCAATAAGTTTTTATGTAAATCAGTAAATCGGGGTTTTTCAATTGTTTATGAAGACTCTTTCACATTCTTCTTGCTCCATTTGTTTGTGATCTTGACATCTGTCTTCGTTTTTAAGAAAAAATGCTTAAGCAGGCTCTACATTTTGGTTGACTGTATGGTAGGTCCTGGCTATCATCCATATTTGCCAAATACCAGTATGTTTTTACTTTGACTGGAGCAGTTCACAGCATCTTTTCCTCATTGCTGTGCAATTCTCATTTCACATGCAGGAGGTAACTATGGAATGGCTCAAGCTGGGAAATCATCTCGGAATAATTTCCTGTATCACAAGGGGCATCAGAGCAAGCGCTAAAAGCCAACTCTAAAATGAATACCTAATTTCTGTGTGGCCTAGCTCTGTGTACTAAACATAAGCCTGCTAAAAATACAGTGACTGTTAAGCACAAGAATCACTGCATGTGGTAAATAACAGTATTAAAATAATTTTTGCCCTGAATATTAGAACTTCTTAGCACACTTTCTGGCCGTCTTCAGCTGCCCTCCTTGCTGGCCATACTTGCATTTAGACTGCAGCTTGTTTTTATTAGTCATCTGACATTTAATCTTTGCTCATTACTTTTGATATTAAAAAGGTCTTATTAGTTGTCTGATTTTTTTCTCTATTTTTACCTATATCTTATGTTTTTTCTCATGTGAGACTGGCATATGCGTAGCTGATATTGTTTATTCAAATATGCTGCAGGAATATTTCAGAATATTTTAACAGAGTCAGTTTTCTCTGTTTCAGAGCAAAGAGCTGAATCAGCAAATATTGATGTTAGGAAAGTAATGTAATTTTTTTGGGAAAGGAATCAGGATTGGTAAGTGTTTAGAGGGAAAGACTCTGTAAACCTGAACGACTGCAATGACATTCTACTATTAACACAGCAGCTAATACTTCAGAGGTTAAACAGCAACAGTATTTTAATGGAATTGCACATAGTCCTCTACTATGTGCACTCTAGAAAGAAGTGACTCAGTAACCAAAAGTAATTCTCATTCCTAAGGTTTAGTAGTGTTGCCTCTATTGAATTGACAAATTGCCAGTACATTTTCAGCTGGGGCATGGTAAAGTACCAGATGTACTGGTTCCATAGTTAACGGCAGGTATTCATGCAGCAATTCACATAATTTGCAAAAAGTCCCATAAAGTAGCACAGGTGGCTGCAATTTCACAGGTCACATTTGTGAAATAAATGGGAAACAAAAGTCCTTTGTAGTAGTTCAGTAGTTTAGGTTTGCAGGTTGGCTTTTCAGCTGACTTGTGTATGCCTAAGCATCTTCTATTTTTAAGGTATTTTAAATATAAAGAAGGTGCTAATATGACAAACTTTCACTCCAAGCATTTATTCTCTAAAAAGCACTGAAGTGATCTGTGTCTTTTCTAGAGTCTGCAAAATCACTTTTTGTGTTAAACAAGCTCAAGTTTAGAGCAAAACGAGTTGTTCATAGTTACCTATCATTGTTCTAATGGACTTACAGTGGATGGAAAACATTTCATTTCAGCTGTTTTGACACTGCTACTTAATTTCTTACATCTGCATTCAACTTGTCCACTTTGCCAAATCTCTCTGAATAGCACATGATAGAAAACTTGCAATCTGTTGCCAAGAGCTCAAGTATAAATTGCATACCAACTGTTTTCCTGTTCATAAAATTTGTTTTCTGGTAGAAGTCTTAAATCGTTGTCAAAATGAGACCATGAAAGCCAATTAGTGGGAACTTACGGACACCACGTAAACCTTAACTTTTCAGGATCTCCTAGGTGTCAGTGTAATGAAGATATTTCTTATCGTAGTAATGTATAAAAAAACCCCTAAAACGGGCATTAGGGTATTGAAGGTAATGCCTTTTTCAGTGTAAGTCAAGCCCGTTTTTAGCTTCTTCCGCTGTAACCTAGAATCACAGAAGCTTTGGCCTGTATAGTGAGTCCAAGAATGATTCCTAGATGCATCCTCTCTTAAAAATTTCTCATTCCTTCACTATCTCTATTCTACACTATTTCATCCCCTTAATCTTGACTGGCAGTACTCCCACTTCCTTATCGTGTTGCTGAATTGTGAGTACCTTCTTGTTTCAGCCTGTTTACTCTCTGCTGATCCTCACGCAGCCCCATTTGTAATAGTTATGCCCGTCTCTTAGAAACTCAAATGTTTGAGTATACTAATGGCTGTTCATATCAAATGGTGCTTTATTTACCTTTCATTCTGACATACAAGATAGAGTCTGTCTTACCAATTTTATCAAGATTGAAGGTTATCCATATACTTAATTATATTTACATTTTTAATATTTTTATTATTTGCCACATTCTTATTTCACTCTGACCAATTCAAACCAATTATGGCTTCTTGGAAAAGAGACTGAATCAAAAGCTTGGGGTTTTTTTAATTCTTTTCTTAGTGAAACATGTTTGTCATTTTTGTATACCAAACCACCTTGCTATCGTTAGTTTACCAGAAGATATGAAGTCTCTGATTATGTGCTATTTTAATGGCTGCTGGGGCTGCTCCTCAATAGCCTCAGGACATTGTGACAACTCTCGCATATGTATTGTCTTCTCTGACTTGTTCCGCTTGAATTTCTTTAGTCAGAATGATGTTTTATGCTATGGTCTGTGATGCTAGCTCTTCAGAATGCTAATCCATAGTTCAGAGCTCCTAAAACTTAACAACTTCTCTTCTGAGGTGAACTTTTTGGCCACTCACTGAATGCCTGGGACATGCCAACTGGACTTTGCTACTGATTCCTTTTATCTCATTTGTCTCTTCCAGCAAAGTCAACATCTCCTTTACATCTGCTTTAAGCTCTTCTCTTGGAGGGTAATTGTGATATTAAAGTTGTTAGAAATGCCCACCAACATTTAGAACTTGACAAGAGGCTCTGTGGGAAAACCATCCATAGATACTGCACTGTTTTCCAGCCATCCTATGCTTGGCAAATATTCTCATGCTACTTGACAAACCTTTGTCCAGAAGTGTCTACCTGTGGAAGAGACTTCTGCAATTGTTTCTGGGTAGGCTGTCACAGATGGCCCAATAGCAGGAAGCCATAAGACTGCCTTATTGGCCACACGGAAGCAGTTTTGCATAGGGGGTGCCCTGATTGTTTGGCTGTCTAAGCCAAGGGCAACTGAGATTGCAGAGGTAAGTTCCTTCTTTCAATAAATCTTAAATATTTTCACAGGTCAGCCTCCTATGTGGCCGTGTTGAATTGTGTTGTTACATAAGATCATTTGCATATATCTGCATTTTCTTCTCTCCAAGTCTCTAACCACTGATATAACTCCTTAATCCAAGTTGCTGTTGCCATAGATATAACAGTTCTCTTGTTACAAAAAGCTTTTATTAGTCCCATGAATTTCAGTGTGTGAATTATTAGAATTATCAATAGGCACTGGAACATTAAAAATCATACCTCCTGTCTAATTTATACAGTAAAATCTCAGCAGTTCTTACCCATCTCGATGGTGTTAAAATGCCTTAATCTT
This sequence comes from Rhinopomastus cyanomelas, assembly GCA_013400115.1. Lineage (NCBI taxonomy): Eukaryota > Metazoa > Chordata > Aves > Bucerotiformes > Rhinopomastidae > Rhinopomastus > Rhinopomastus cyanomelas. The sequence continues at coordinate 343,356 of VXBP01002727.1, read as the reverse complement.
AATTTGACCTCACTGACGTTTACAAATGTATGAAAGGTGGGTGTCAGGAGGATGGAGCCAGGCTCTAATCAGTGTCATCCAATGACAGGACAAGGGGCAATGATGGGACTGCTGGAAGACAGGAGATTCCGCATAAATATGAAAAGGAACTTCTTCACAGTCATGGTGACAGAGCACTGAAACAGACTGCCCAGAGGGGTTGTAGAGTCTCCTTCTCTGGATATGTTTAAAACCTGCCTGGATGTGTTCCTGTGTGACTTGATCTAGGTGACCCTGCTGTGGCAGGGCGATTGGATCTTTTGGGGTCCCTTCCAATCCCTAATGTTCTGTGAGTCTGTAATTTTGTGTATTGGACCTACTTGGGTTATTAAAAGTATGGTTTCCTCTCAGTTAGTGCAGATGCCTAAGCTACCAAAACAGCTGATTGCTCTGCTTTTCTTTCTCATAATGCTGTCCTACATAACTTGCCTTGCACTAAATTTGTGGAATCCCAGTTGCCTGCCTACAGGGTGCTGAAATGAACAAATTTGTGTCTGTCCCGTGTTCATATGTTCCTTCCTTAAATACCCATTCCTTTATCCAGATCATCCAAACGATAATGGAATGTATCTTAAATCCATGTGTATGTAGCGGGAAAACACTTGGTGCCATGGTCTAGCCTTGAGCTCTGTGGTAACAGGTTGGACTTGATGATCTATGAGGTCTCTTCCGACCTTGGTAATACTGTGATACTGTGAAAACATGAGACCACGTAGTATCCATAATGATCCATGATTATGGATTTCCTTGGCCATTTCAACCAGTGTAAAAAAACTCTATCAACCACTTGGCAGACTTTCTGCAAAATATCCACAACACTCTTTGGCAGTAAGCTCAGACTGGCCTTTTGCAGTAGATGGGTTTTTGTAGTAGGAAAATGTCCCTCTGTGTGTTTAGGTACTTTCAGGTACATAGTCCTGTAGTCAAGAGCAAGTCTCCCCACTGAGCCCTTTCATTATTTGTTAGTATCTTTACTTAAAACATGTTAAGTAGCTTTATTTTGATTACCACTTGTCGCTTTGTCAAAATTGGTGCTGAGATTCACTGATGAACAGCATGGGAATGGTGTGAGAATTGTGGGGCTGCAATATGGGTGTTGCTATCACAAGGTAAAAAGTGATATGTCATAATCTGGAAAAAAGAGAAGAATGGTAATTTTCTGTGATGGGAACCTATTTATCTACTTTTCCTTGTACCAGTTGTTCCTCTCAGTGGGATGTTCCTCTGTGATAAATTTGCAGTCACTGTTTTGATCAGAAAAGTGGTCCTTTACCGACCTGGAATAGCCCTCTTGCTCTCATCTTTTCCCACCCTTGCAATCCACTATTGTCCTAAATTTTGTGATGTGTACTCCTAACCTAAATACTTTAGTGTCATTTCCTATAGAATAAAAAAACCCTCAAAACAAAAGCTTGTAAATGCTTTAATGCCTTTTACTCAACTACATGTTCCTTCAGAAAAATTTTGTATGTTCCTCATAATTTGCTGCCTTTGGTTTTGGAGGGGAGAATAAAAGTCCCCTTCTTCTCCTTCCAATCAGAGCTACTTACTGAGTATCTCATGCAGTATCTAAAATCTTCCCTTCTTCCTATGGGCTGGCAGTTCCTAGCCATTTGATTTTATGCTGCTTATGGCATTAGTTTCCAGACCTTCTATCAGTCATACAAAGTGTATGTTTGATGTTGAAAGTTCAATATTAAGATCTTTTTTAAAATTGAACACAACAACATTAGAGATTCCTGGCAAACTGGTGGAATGCCATCTAGCAAAAGCAAAGCTCAGGCAGTTTGATGTTTTGGTTTACTTAATTCTTGACTTAGTAGAAGTAATGTGCAGCAGTGATATTTATGGGATTCTTACTATTTGTTATATTCTATAAGAACAGATCCAAGTAAATGTGCTTTAAATCTTACTGTCCTGGGAAATGGAAATTTCAGCTGAGAATCAAGATATTAAAATTGTGATTTGAGGTTCTGGAAAGACCTTGAGGATTGAATGGTCCTAGCAAGGCTATGTTTTTGTTTGCTTGGTTTGGTTTTTTGTTTATGTGACTTTCTCCCTGTATATCTGGTTTCTGTTATCAGGGACAGGTTTGGATACAGATGATGATACAATTAAGGGCTGTGTCATAATGCTGTGGGGAAGAATACGAAATAAACTCTTTCAGCGCGATTGTTTTCTGATTTATGTCTTTGCTGTGTTCACATATTTAACACAGTTGGTTTTAAACTTATTTATATTCTAGTTCTTTCTAGAATTTTTTTCATTCCTAACTGTATATCCAAAATTAGTCCAAAGACTTTATCAGAGATGTAATCACTGCTCTTTCACCTTGGTTTTACCTAGTCTGCTTCCGTGTTTATTCTTGGTTTTAACCACCATTTCCATCCCAGCTCTGAAGATCAAGGCATGCTCTTTCACTCCCTCCTTTGTATGGAGAGTCTATTGTCTCTGCGGTTGATCTTGCTTAATTTTACCAGGACTTAAAAGCATCACAGCAAGAAAGGAAGCTGTGTTAATTATACAATACCCAGTAAGTTTCCACATAGGCTTATGCAAAGGAGGAAGAAGATAAGGGAGGGAAGGAAAGGAAGTTTGGCTTTGTTCAGAGAGTGGGGTTAACACTTGATTTCTGTCAAGCTGAAGCTCCCTGTGTCAGGAGGAGAGGAGGAGGCCAGAGGACAAGGCAGACTCCTGCGCAGCTCAGTAGCACTGGCTATTTGTAAGAGCTTTAATACTTTTTCCATGGGGTAACAAGTAATCTCTTTTTCCTTGAGCCCTCTGATACATCAGGAACCAATGAATGTGAAGAAAGATAGACTAATGCCACCAAAATCTGATATGTTGTTTATTTTCATTCCCTTTTCCCCCCTATCTCACAATGACACTGCCACAAAGCAGTTTTGATAGGGCTTTTGAAAACAAAACTGGACTTCTGTTGACAGACTCTCCCCCTACAAGATAACATTAAAAACGTGTCTGGGCATTGCTTTGGCTAAAATAAGGTCAGATCAGTACATGAAGAATGTACTGATGCCTTGTATGCTTTACAAAGCTGTGTTTATACTGAACTGAGAAGGTCTTTACACAGCGAACCTGTAAAAAGAACTAGGACTACCAGAAGTATAATATTGAGTAATACAGTGTATTAGAATGCATTGGAAGTAGTTTTTTAAAATTGATCACTAAATTGTGATGATAGGAATAGCATGGCAGTCTGGAGTAGAAGAACAGAAACTGAGACTGCCACAATGGACAATTGTTTTAAATTTCAAATGCTTGTAGTGCTGTAAGTAGTTACAGAAAGCAAATTGCATGGTGGCTCAATGTAATTAAAAATGTTTTCTTCAACATTGTTCTAGAAAATATGTATATTTTGCTGAAGTTTTATGGTACTTAGTACTGTTACAGAGGACAAAAGTGAGGCAAGATGCAGGAAGAGGAAATGCTGTCAGCTATTTGCTAAAATTTATCTTTGCTGAACAGCTTAAACCTGCTTCAATTAAACTTGGGCCAGCCTTTCAGGTAGCACTTGCAAGCTGCCCGGTTGGCACTGAATGCCAGAAGCATCAGTCTGGGATGACTCAAAAGTATTGAGAACTAGTTATTGCTGCATAAGGTACTTACTGTGCTGTGTTTACACACTGTTGAGTGGCTACTGATCTTTTCCATTAGGCTTTCTCTACCCACCTAGAAATAATATTTTACAGTCTTGAATGTAATGTATGAGGATATTTAGGTTTCTGTTGGTTTCCTTAAAATTGTGGATGACAATACATCAGAAGGAGTATTTGATGGTATATATACCAGTGATTACTTTTTTCTCAGTGTTGCTTAACATGCTATTTATTTGTTCTTTACCTAATCTGTTAACACACCTTGAGATCCTACAATTTAAGCAATTGTGTAATTCTGAGATACTAAGTTAAATGCACCACGTTTTGTGACAAGTGGTAGATAAGGATTTGTTACTAAGTCACATAGATTTCTCCTGAAGTGTGCCATACCAGGCAAATAAATGTCAACATGTTAACTTCTGGTAACAATTTTAAAATGTTTTAATAGTTTCGTTGTTGTTTTCAAAAACATTTACCAGTGCTGTGGTATTTAATAGGTCTTGTTTATATTGGATTCGTTCCAACATAATGGAATATAATGTGATGCATGACAAAACTCACCTCTAATGCTTTACAAATTGGCTTTCATACAGCTGATCTAACTTAAAGGTTTACTGCTTAATTCTTAATTAGATTGTTTGGTCCTATGCTCTCTTGCAGGCAAATAATCGTATTTAGTGAGTGAGACCTATAGGTTGTGTGATGTAGCTTTGTGTTGTAGTATGACAGTCTAAAGTAATACACTATTTCTTTAGCCCTTAGCACAAAACAAGCCACTGTCTGAAGTCAGTGGTTGTCAGCTGTAGAAATGGCAGTAGTTGGCACACTTGTTTTGAGAACTCCAATTCCAAGCAACAACAAAATTTGTAATATTTCTTCATCTTCAGTCATAAGGTAGCATTACAATATATTACACTCATCCATCTAGAGCAGCTCATGAGATTTCTGCTGCTTTTTTTTACCCTACCAGGGTGGTAGTACATTACATGTTCCTAATCACATATTCTTCTCTGCAGTGGTATAAAACCATCACTGAACCTGTTCAGAGCTAGAGAAAGATGTAGCAGGAAAAAATGTATCAATGGACATCAAATGTTCTTGTAATATATTAGCAACAAAAAAGTGGCTAGTGCTAAAACAAACTTGAAATTACCCACCCATAGTTTTAGGTGGAGAATGCAGGAAAGTTCTGATTTTCTATAGGCCTTGATGCCATTCAGGACTGTTAAATATGTTTGTCGTGTTCAGTGGATTCAAATAAATTAGAATTCATTGGTAATTCTTTTCCTGCTTCCATTGATTTAAATTTTTATATTTAAATTAAACTATTGTTTAACATCTTCTTGTTATTCAGGTCTTTTTATTTCTATGCATTAGCAAAATAATCTTTTGTTTTACTTACCTTAGATATCTGCTGATCACTTCATAACATACTCTAACATCATAGCTTGGAGATTATAAAGCCATAAGTCACTGTGTGGAAGAGACTGTCAAACAGTACAGTCGTGTTATGTCATGTCATGGCATGTTATGGCTATTAACTGTCAGTTTTAGAGTGGCAGAGCCCCACATAATACAGTGACCACAATGGTGGAGGTGGGTATAGAGTATGACTTCACCTTCTGTGTGCTCATTCAGACCTGTCAGAGTCCCTTTCATCTTTACTGGATTGCCACCAAGATATTTTGCTTCCAAGTGTTCTCCAGATGCATGAGACAAAAGGTGGCACAGTGAGTACGGTGTCAGGGTAAGAGCAAAGAATTTTCAGTTGAGAGTGCGTGGTGTGCTTAAAGGGTGGGATCGCTGGGAAACAGTAGTTCCTGGGCAGGTTGTAGTGTGAGCGCTTGCTTCTAGTATCAGTACAGTCTAATTTCAGCCTCTTCATTTTTATTTGAGAAAAAGCAATAAAAAACCCTGTTGGATCAAGGAAAATGGTTTTGTTTGTTGTTTTTACTCACATAACATAGTTTAATTACATGCTGCTAACTGAAAGTCTAACGAGTCTTCTGCCTTGTCTTGCTCAAGTGTGAAGTGGACCTTTGTATGTGGGAGCATCTAGCTTAAATTCCTATACAAATGCTTTTTATCTAGATATCTCTGAAACAGAGCAATTGAAGAAAAGTTAATAACCTGGGAACTTAGAGAGAAGCTAAAGAATTTGTGGAGAGACATGGCCCGCCTTCTGGAGCTAGCCAGGGAGCAAAGACTTCTTGATTTCTGAAAACATGTTCAGGTTATGCCTATACCTCCATACAGGACATATTCACAGTATGTAGACTGAGCAAGTGACAAGTGTCAGAAAATCCAATCTCCACTTGGAATCAAGTTAATTTTGCTTGCATTGCAGATTTATTGCTTCTGGAACACTGGGCACGATGCTGACATTTATCTTCTTATAAAACACTTTTCCTGTTTGTAGCAGTGAACAAGCAGGTAGATGTTTCTTTTTGTTGTCCATTTTTCCTGTCTGAGTTTTATATTTCTTTTACCGTGTAGCCACCAAAGCTTCTTACCTGGAAAGAATAGAAAAAATATCTATTTATGATCTTGCAAATTTGAACTCACATCTGCCAATTTTAATGGCAGACAGCAACCAACCTCAAATGTAGTGTCTTCCGTGTAATGTTTTGGGAATGTATTTGTTAGAGATTCAAGGTTTGCTTTGTAAAGGTACAGGAAGCATGTAGCTCAACACCACCGGACAGTTAAGCCTTAATTTATTCCTTGATAAAAGATGCAATTTCACAATTTATTACACACATTTTAGAAAGATCTAACTATATAAGAGCAAAAAAGCCATTTTGAATACAACACTAAAATAGACTTTGAAATGCCTGACTTCCTGTGAATGTAGAAAGCTTAAAAATGTCTGCCTGACCTTTTTAATCTTTTTACAAAGGGACAGAATGGATATTTTCAAACAAGAGTGCATAGTATTAATCACGTAAAGTATTCAATGTCCCATCAATTATCAGCAGGTACACTGAAAAACGCTGTTAAATTCAAGCACAAGCTGGTAAGTACAGCTCTTGATTTGGGAGTTTTTTCTGTCTGTTTGGTAGTGTGTGTCTACTTAAAATGTTATTGGAGAGGACCTGTGGGAAGAGACTGCGCTTCATTACACACGGGTTCTGCTATGATCAAGCAACCTAAACATCTGATTGCTCTATGGAATTGTTAATCTCACTGCTGGACTCGTCACAATACTTTTGGAAGACTCTTTTAAAACTACAACATTCTCTTGAGGTAATTTTAAAAGTTTTCAACAGGCTAGCATATAAAAAAAGATTTTTTTCCAGAAAACCTGATGGAAAAAGAAAAGAAATTTATACTGAGGATTCTAGAAGCAGTGAATAATTATTAAGCCAGTTCTAGTGATACAGTTAATGATCAAAACAGCAATGGCAAAAGTATAACGAGAACAGTAGATTAATTATAAAGAAAGTCAGTGTTTTCCATTTGGTAATGTGGTGTTCAGTTAACAGTGTTGAAACTGCTGTTTGAAAATAAATTTCATCAAAGGCATGGCTTGTTGGAGTCATAGATCTAATTGATCCACAGATGATTATGAGGCCAAAAAGAGAGTTTCTATTCATTAGGCTGGGTTTTGCATCATGGGCTTTATCTGTTCCTGAGTTGCAGCGGGAACTTAAGAAACGTCTCATTTGGTCTGGTTACATATGCTATTGTTTGCCTTTCTTGGCCACCATTCTTTCAGTACTAAAAAGATATATAAAATTGCAGGAAGTAAGATCTAAGCACCCCTTTCAGATAAATGATATCTGAAGCCTTTGGGGTTTTGCAAGCCTCTGACGGGTGTGGATCCTGGCTCTGGTTAGGCTTAATTCAGAAAAAATGTCAACCTCCTAGAAGAACACAAAGGGTACTTTTAAAATAGACACCCCGTGCTGTATGGAGGATATATCTTCACTGAATTTTAGATCAACCTGCTTTCCTGCCTTTTTACCAAATTTTTTCCAAGGATCAATTGTGCCTGGATAATGGTAAGTTAATCTTTCTCTGCTTGCTTTTGAAAGGCTGCCTGCTTGTTGCAGTGGTGTGTATTTGCTGTTCCTGTCTGCTGAAGCAGAGTATTTATGACAAGGTACCAGCTCAAGTTCATTGGATAGAGAGAACATGTTGGGCTAGGTGTAGGCACTTAATGTTCTAGACTTTCTGCCTGGAGAGTGAGTTCTCCCACAGGCATTTGTAGAAGGAAAAGGGCATTTATAGTTAGACAAGACTGTGCTTGAGTCATAAAGAAATGTCTCATGGCTTAGGAAAGCCTCCTTCTTGTATGTCCAGTATTTTCCTATGACTTTTTTTTATATATTGGTTTCAGGTTTTGGGGGTTTTAATTTAATTTTTAGATTTTTTTATTTAGCTCTATCTTTCAATATGGTACCCATGTAATTTCTTTTCCTGGGTTAATCTGTGAGGAATACAAGTTAATTATTTCTCTTATTCCCTTTCTACTAGTCTTCAGTATTACTGCTCTCATATTTCTATGGAGTTCAGTGAATACAATCATCAACTGTTCTTTTTCTAGCTTTAGTCTTTCTACTGGTGTTCTTAATTATCTCTTAAGGAAGGAGGCAAGAAATTACACCAAACCTCTGTTTAACTTCTTTCTAAAAGTCACAATTGTCTACTTTCTGACTTCTGTATTCTTACGCATCCCAGGCATCTTCCTGGCCTCCCAGTTGTGCGCTGACTTGGTAGACTTGCTCTTTCGTAAGCATATTTGATCTGATTTGCTGAGAGCAGACAAAAGCTAGCTGAGGTTGGGGAGTGAGCTGAAGAGGGGCCTCTGATATGCGTGCACCACTCAGTCTCCTTTCTTCCAAGGTAAAGAGACCCAGCTCCCTCAGCCTTTCCTCATAAGGGAGGTGTGCTACTTCCTTCATCATCTTCTTGGCTCCATGCTGGACTTTCCCCAGCAGCTCTATGTCCCTCAAACTGAGAGGCCTAGAACTGGACATAATACTCCAGATGTGGTCTCACCAGTGCAGAGTAGAGAGGGAAAAGAATGTCTGTTGATTTGCTAACCACCCCCTCTTCTGATCCTCCCCAGGATGCTGTTGGCCCTCTTGGCCACAAGGGCCCATTGCTGGCTCCTGGTCATCCTGCTGTCCACTAGGACCCCCAGGTCCCTTTCTCGTACACTGCCCTCCAACAGCTCAGTCCCCAGCCTGTACTGGTACCCGGGGTTGTTCTTCCCCAGAGGCAAGACTCTACACTTACCCTTGTTATAGTCTTTGACACCACCCAGATTTGTGTCATCGGCAAACTTGCTCACAGTGCACTCTAATCCCTCACCCAAGTCATTAATGAATAGATTGAATAGAACTGGTCCCAGTACCGACCCTTTGGGGACTCCACTAGATACAGACCTCTAGCTACACTCTGTCCCATTAACCACTACTCTCTGGCTTCTATCCTGCAGCCAGTTCACGATCCACCTCGCTACCTGATCATCCAGTCCACACTGCCTCAGCCTGGCTGCAAGGATGCTGCTTCTCTAGTTTCATGCATCCAGACGCATATGACAATCTCTTATGGGTGCCACCCTAGACAGGATCACGTACAGGATGCCACAGTGAAAACAGTGAAGCTACAGTAGCAGAATGTTTTGTGATAAATTGCATATATTGGCTGTTACCTCCTAAGTTCACGTAAATAGAGGTTGTCTGGAGACAAAGGCGTTTCAGATTTTGATAAATAATGATGTAAATGCTTTAAATAATCCCTCTCTTTCTAAGTACAGATGCTCCAGCTCCCTGATTGTCTTGGTGTGTTTGTGAGACTGGGTCTATTTAGCCTAGAGAGGAGAAGACTGATGGAGGATCTGATAAATGTTTATAAGTAAAGGGTTAAGTGTCAGGATGATGGGACCAGGCTCTTCTCAAGGGTGCCCAGCAGTAGGACAAGGAGCAATTGGTTTAAACTAGACCATGAGAGATTCAGTTTGAACTTCACAGTGAAGGTAACAGAGCACTGGAAAAGGCTGCCCAAGGAGGTTGTGGAGTTTCCATCTCTGGAGACTTTGAAAACCTACCTGGATATGTTCCTGGGGTATCTGTTCTAAAACCTGCACTGCATGGGGGTTGGCCTAGATGATATCCAGAGGTCACTTCCAACCCTATGATTCTATGAAATATCTGTGCCTTGAGTCCTCTTAAGCTTAACAATACCATGAGTCATTGACTTTCACGCTTTCATTTTGTGTTGAATAACATTTCCTCCTACTTATGTGCTACTGTGCAAAAGTGTAAACAGAAGTGCTTGATACTCTTTGTATTTCCCATATATTGTGTAAATACATCATTTAAAAATTATTCTCTGAATTCAACTCTATTCTTGCATTGTTTCCGAGAAAAGGTGAATGAAACTGAAAAATGTTTTTGATGAGAAAGCATTATTTTTCTTTCTGGTATAATGGAACATTTTAATTTTTAGTTTTCTCATAACTTAGTTTTATGCCTCATATTGTCCACTCCTGTTTCATTGTGCTGCTTACAATTAGAACCACAGCTGGTTCTTTCCCTCAGTGGTGATACTAATTTATAACCCATTACAGTGCATGAATAGATCATGTAATTCCTTTCATATTGGCACAGGGAAGTGTAAATTAAGTTTTTGTATGCCAGCAAGGGAGAAGACTATCCAAGTGTAGAACATTAAATTCCTATTTTTAATTTCTATGATAGATGTAGTTAGAAATAAAACTCTTATATCTTCATGTATTTTCCATTTCTTAAGTAATTAAAGCAGTGGGTGAGTTATAATTATTTTCAGCTATACCTGGCTTTTTCAAACTCTACTTTAAAAATATTGCAAATATTAGCTGTTTTCGGTGGTGATAATGAGCATGTGTGGTTAACATTTGTCCACTTAAAGCTGACATTTACCAAGATGATGGTCCTCATTGTAGCTGGCTAATTATAGAGCCCCCTAGGCAGGAAAATAAAACTGAATTTGGCCTTTGCAGATTCTAGAGTCTAATCTGAAAATGCTTTTTCTCATGAACTCTTTAGAACTGTTTGAATCTGCTATTTCTATGCAGTTAAATTAATCTCTTTTTTCTTATTTTCTATCAAAGCCCATTGTTACCATCTCTCTCCGGCCTCATACCAAAGATTATCCATTCTGTCATTCTGCTGTGGGAAGAAAATCCCATTCCGCCATGACAAATTTGGGGGGGGTTGATCTTTCTTTTTGTCTTCCTAAATCAAAGAGCACCTTTTCTTTCAGAAAAAAGCCTCCATCATTCTGCCTTTGAAAGACTGAGTTGAATTGACGAATTGGAACTTGGGTTCCACTAAGGAGCTCTTGACTATGGACACTTGGCTAATTTCCAAGTGGAGCAGCCTTAGCAGAGAAAACTCAAAAGAAATATCTCTGAATGATCACCCAGGTAGGTCTCTCACAGTGTTGGAGATCCTGGTTCAAGTTCATGGTCATGAATTTCATCACCATATTTTTCAAGTGTTAGCAAAACTTCTTAATCTTTGGTTAACCAGCTTTTTATTCCTTTACATATCATCCACTGCATCCTCAGTATGCAAAGTTTGGTTTTTTTTAGTAAATAACTAACTGGAAAGTCAAGGGCATAAATTGCTTTATATACCCTTAATGTCGCTTGCTTCCTCATTTTAACAACGCTGACTGTGGTAGCCAGTATTTTAGAGTGACCCATCATTGCCTACCACACCTGGAAGTATTTTTGTGGTATTCAATATTGAATTACTCTGCAGGCTTACTTGCAACAGTGGCAGGCTGGGCACAATGATCAAGCTTTATGTTCTGATCTTTTAGTAAGTGTCATCAGAATTCTTACATCTCAGGGTTTCCTTCTTACGTGAAACAATAATTTTTTTCAACCAATTCTATGGAAAACTTCCTGAAAGCTGATATCTGCTTCGTCACTGATTACTGTGCTGTGATTGTCTAACATAGAATCATTATGGCTGGAATGGACCTCCAGGATCGTCAAGTCCAGCCCTCATCCCAACACCTCCTGAACCCCCAGACCACAGCCTTAAATGCTCTATCTACTCGGTTTTTAAACGCATCCAGGGATGGTGATTCCATCATCTCCCTGGGAAGCCTGTTCCAGTGCCCCACCACTCTCTCAGTAAAGAGCTTATTCCTAATATCCAACCTAAACCTCCCCTGATGCAACCTGAGGCCATTTCCTCTCATCCTATCATCAGTAATTTGGGAGAAGACACCAGCACCAGCCTCACCACAGCCTCCTTTTAGGTAGCTGTGGAGAGCAATAAGGCCTCCTCTCAGCCTCCTCTTCGCTAGAGTAATCAACCCCAGTTCCCTTCACTGAGTCTTCATAGGGCCCATTTTCCAGACCCCTCCCCAACCTTGTTGCCGTTCTCTGGTCCCACTTCAGTACTTCAATGTCCTTCTTATACTGTGGCACCCACAACTGGATGCAGTTCCATGATTCTTACCTTCCTGTAGTGTGTGCCTTTTTCGTGCAGAAAAGTCACTAAGCATATTGCAAGGAAAAAGAAAATAAAAAGAAAAAGCTGGTATCTTCCATAGCTGTGTAATGGTGGGTTTCTCTTACTTCCAGTTATGTAAGTCATAGCTTTACATTTTTAACAAACTCAGAGGTCTTGCTTTTAGCCACAAAAATCTTAAGTATTTAAAATAGAGCTGCACCTGTTTGGCGTAGCCCAAGTAGCTGCAAGATCCCATCAAGAGAAGCACTTTTCACCTCATATAAATTTTCCATTGTGTCCAGTGTGAAAGGTGTTTAACTGAACTCAGTAACTCAAAATATTCTGCTGTCAGCTGCTATTTAAAAAGAAAGAAAAAAACCCTCACATTGCCTCTCATTTTGGCTGTGAAAATACCCTTTGTGAAAATGTCAGTCAGTGAGCCCCATCTTTGTTCTTTTGCGCTTGAAAACATTATTGGTTTTCTGAAGCCTGACTAAACAAGGGACTCTATCCTACTAACCTGAATCTCTGCATGCCCTCTGGAAATGGGATCAATGTGGGCTGAGAAGGCTGAGAAAACTGCATGGAGAACGGGGCACTGCATGCCTCCTAGCCTTTTGTCTTCACGTGGAGCACTGCAAGTGCCTTTATTCTCACAGCAAGCCCAAAGTCCTTGGGTATCTTTAAGGGAGAGTAAGGGGATAGAGAGGGAGCAGTTTTCCCTCTTTTTTTTTAAAAAAAATGTTATGTTGGAGATTGACACAACTTCCTTACTGAAGAGGCAATTGCTGGGGCAGTTTTAAGCTATTTAAAGAGCGGGAAAAACGACTAGGTCTTATAGTTCTTTTGTAACTGGAGGAATGGCAGTGTTTCCTTCAAACTTTTTCCATTAAGATCAAGAAATATTTGGACCCATGTAGAGTTATTTCAGGCAACAATAGCACACACCAAACTAAGCATGCTTTCAAAAACTGTGGGGTTAAGGAATCATTGCACTATGTGGATTCTAATGGCAGAGTTTCTATTGCATGATCTTGGCAGTAAGATGCCAGTAAAGAGGATGCCAGTCTCACTGCTCTGTCAGGAACTCCAGCTTGTTCTCTTGTAAGCGATTGTAAATAATTAAGCACTTTTTGTTATGCTCTAGGGGGTTCAATAATCTTTGTTGCTCAATTGTTTAAGATTGCCAGCATGTGCCTTTTATTGAGTCATAGAAGGTATCGGTCTTGGATTTTTGCCCTTTTAACCTCAATAATGTCATTGTTCTAGCATTATTATCACATGACAGTATGAAGAGGTGGAAGTTAAAGCTATCTTTGGAAACACAAACCTCACAAGCTTGTCAGACTTAGGTTTTCAGGCTCTTCGCTTCTCTCATGGTTATTCTAGACCGAAAGCAAACAAACCCTGAAGTCATCAAAATACCCTTCCCCAGGTCATTTTCTCTTGCAGCTTCTGAAAAACCTATTATGTTTTAGCAAATGTGAAGTGCAGGACTGTGCCCCTGTAACCGATTGCTGCATCCTCCTGAGGCCAAGCTGGTTTTTTATTAGCTTATATTTATTTTTTGTAATGCACAGGGCTCTATCTACCAGGACTTTTCTCATTTCTGACTAAGCTATGTTCCAGCTGATTAAACCCTTCACAAATCTTGCTATTATGAGGAGTACTACTGGTGTGGTTCTCACTATTTTAACAAATATTTTAGCAGCCCTGCTTAAAAATTAGTAGCATGACTTATGTAATCAAGGCTACAGACTAAACTTCCTTTTCTCAGGTTCTTACTCTCTCAAGACTTTATTTGACACAAGCTTTGTCAGCGAGACCTCTGTGAGTACTTTGATGGACTATTTAGCAAGGCAGATGAAGACATCACTTCAACAGATGTACAGGTTTTGACTGGTTTGGTGCACTAGGTTTCATTCACCGGTGCAAATAGAAATGGATTGTCACTGAATCCTTTGCTTCTGAATGAAGTAATACATTTTCACTTCTCTTTTTGTGAATCAACAATTTTAAAAGGCTTAAAAATACCTTCCATCTTAAACAGTCATTCTAGCAGTAATTATTATTATTCCATAGAACAAATGGCAGCATGTGAGCACATCTGACTCCTATCTGATGGTTCCTTCTAGTGTGGTGTTGTCATTTTTGTTGAAAACTTCCTGCAATTTGAAGTGCTTTGAACAAATTGACCTGGAGTATCTGTAGAACTGGTCTCTGCAAAATCGGTATGAGTTGCCCTAAATACCAACACGCAGCTGTGCTGTTGTTATGTCAGTCCTGTGATGTATTAATCACTGTTTTCAGAGAGTCACAAAAAAATTCACTCTCATGATTCCTATGCAACAGCTTCTCAAGATGTGGTCTTCTGCCCATTTTGCCTGTCCAGAGTGAGAAGTCTGGTACTTTTGCAGTACTTCACCTCCCGTGCTCCATTCCTTGTGCCACAGAAGATCCGGGTGCTTGGTAGAAGATCTGCTTGAACTGATGAACTGATCTGCTTGAACACGTTGAACTGATACAGTCAGATACTGATGATGCGGTGTGGGAAAACATACCTCACTCGGCGTGCCAAAGGTATCTGGTGCACAGGTGCTGAAAGCATTGGTTTGAAGCACTTTTAGCACTGTTAAGACAATACATTGGGATACAATTTTTGCTCATGTAAATAGATCCAGCAACTGTCAGGCTGGCATCTTCTGCATCTGAAAATGAAATATTTCATCCATCTGTATTCTAAAAGGGTGAATGAATGAGGACTCAAAATCTATTTGCCTGGTAAGTATCTGTGAATAGTTAATTTGTTTTTCAAACTCATGCTGCTGTAGCTTTTATCTTGGTTGTGGTTCAGTTTTCATTATATTTCATGGGAATGCTGTGTGGAATTCGTGGCAGTATAAGCCAAAATGAACAATCTGTATTATAAGCAAGATATTGCTAATTTACCCAGAGCTAGAGAGTACTGCGGGGAGTACTTCAACAACTGAAAAACAGGCATTTGTAAGACATCAGGTAGTGTGCCCAGGTGGCCAAGAAGGCCAACGGTATTCTAGCCTGGTGTAACCAGCAGAAGTAGGGAGGTGATGGTGCCCCTGTACTCTGCACTCGTGAGACCACACCTTGAGTACTCTGTCCAGTTTTGAGTGTCACAGTATAAGAAGGACAGTGAGGTACTGAAGCGGGACCAGAGAACAGCAACAAGGGTGGGGAGGGGTCTGGAAAATGGGCCCTTAGAAGACTCAGTGAAGGGAACTGGGGTTAATTATTCTAGAGAAGAGGAGGCTGAGAGGAGGCCTTATTGCTCTCCACAGCTACCTAAAAGGAGGCTGTGGTGAGGATGGTGCTGGTGTCTTCTCCCAAATTACTGATGATAGGATGAGAGGAAATGGCCTCAGGTTGCATCAGGGGAGGTTTAGGTTGGGTATTAGGAATAAGCTCTTTACTGAGAGAGTGGTGGGGCACTGGAACAGGGAGATGACGAAATCACCATCCCTGGATGCGTTTAAAAACCAAGTAGATAGAGCATTTAAGGCTGTGGTCTGGGGGTTCAGGAGGTGTTGGGATGAGGGCTGGACTTGACGATCCTGGAGGTCCATTCCAGCCATAATGGTTCCATGACTCTGTGAATGCTTTTATTGAATATGTAATTCTAGCTGACAACGTTCTGTTACTGTTACTGCTTTACTGTTTTGAAAACTTATTTAAGGTTGTCTCTATCTTGGTGTGTTAATAGGTCTGAGACAGAGTAATAATTTTTTTTGTAAGTGGAAACCATAGGATGAAGTAAAGTCCTACCCTACAGAAAGGTGGCCAGACTGCTTTCCCTGCTCCCAAGTGCGGTTGGATGTAGGATGAAATTAAGCTATCTCACAGCAGTTATCAAGGAGCTATGCCTGATTCATATCTTAAAAACATTCATCTAAGAGGACTGGAGGCAAGGCCTCCCACCATTATTTATATCACTTGGAGTAAGGAAGTGTGCTAGAGTCTAGCTGTGTATGGGGAAGCTGGAGGGAAAGACCACTGCCAGATCTGTGGATTGAGTTCTCCGTTTTTGTTTCAAAAAATGTCTGGAGAATAGACCGGGCTGCTTTGGGCTTGAATGAAACACTGCAACCAAAATAGTTTCCAGTTTATTTAAGAGATTTGGAAATATTTGAAGGTTCAGTAAGAAATTTGATTGATAGATCTGGTTGCTTTAATCCCCAGAACAAAGAAAATAAGCTTCACCTTAATACCTGTTTTCTTTCTCGCTGTCCCAGCAGCAAGAGGCCATTATGTTTTGTCAGGGCTATTTTCACGAATACATTTTTCAAAAAATGAGAATTACAAGACTGACTAGAACACTTTTTCATTGTAAGCAACAACAAAAAGTCCGTGACTTAAAGTATAACTATTGGCAGGGCCTTACCTTCATTTTCTTAGCAGATGGTAGTTAGTATGGTCATGCTTTCTACTAATAATTTATATCCCTTTGTCTGTTGATGTTAGCTAATCATAGATTAAAGTATAATTTCTTCTACCTTCTTAAAAATCAACTGGATAAAAAAATTTAAAAAGCTATAGGCCTCTAATGGCTTGCTGTACCTAAGAAATGGGAGTGCATCCCAGAAGACCAACCACATCCTATGCTGCATCAAAAGAAGCATGGCCAGCAGATTTTGCCCCTCTGCTCTGCTCTTTGAGGCCCTGCCTGGAGTAAGGCCTCTAGTCCTGGAGTCACCAGCACAACAAAGACATGGATCTGTTAGAGCTGGTCCAGAGTAGGGCCATAAAGACCATCAGAGGCTGGAATATCTTTCTCAGCCTGTTCTCTTAGGAGAGCTGAGGTTGTTCAGCCCACAGAAGAGAAAGTTATGGGAAACCTCATTGTCACCTGCCAGTATCTGAAGAGGGCCTACAGGAAAGCTGAACAGGGTTTTTTTTCCCAGGGCTTTTAGTGATAGGACCAAGGGTAACTGCTTCAAACTGAACAAAGGAAGATTTAGATTAGAAATCAGGAACAGGTTCCTCACTGTTGCATTTGGTGAGACACTGAAATATGTTACCCAGCGAAGTTGTGGACCTCCATCACTGTATGTGTTTAAGACCAGTTTGGGTGGGGCTTTGAGCAATCTGTTCCGGTGTGGGGTGTCTGTGCCCATGGCAATGGGGTTGAAACTAGACTATATTTGAGGTCCTTTCCAACCCAAGCCATTTTATGATTCCATTAAGCTTCCATTGATGATTGTGGCAGTTGAGCCAGTCTTGCCCCTGCCCTGCCTTTCCATCTCCCTTGCCCCTTGCCATAGAGTTCATATCCTTACTGAACTTGGCATCAGTGTTCTTTTCCTCCTGCTAAGTTCAGTTCCCACTGAAAATACATCACTTGAGTGGGTTTTTCAGCTAGACTAAAAGCTTTGAGCAGCTTCACAAGCAGTCTGGTTATCTGGAAGAGAACGAGAACCCAAAAGCATGAGAGAAGCCAGGGTTGCTGTACCCAGGGTATAAATCACACTAAGTTGCCATGAACCTGAAAGCATCTAACCAGTCAATCTGTTTCCCATGCATGAGACTTCAGACTGGCAACAGCAAGTGGGTTCTCACCTAGTTGAAGTCCCCCTGCACAGGTAGGGTAGGCAGAGTTAACTGCAGTGGTGGTATAGGATATCAGCCTTTACTCATCTTCCTGTTCACGTGCCATCTGGCTCTGTAACTCAGCCTCACTGCATTTTCTTAGAGCTAGGTGGTGGATGTGGGTAAAATTGAAGGATAAAGTAGGTGTTGTCATATCAGTTTGCACTTCTATTAAAGTAAAAGAAGATCATGTAAATGAAATTCATAGATAATACTGAAATTGGAAGAATTTCAGTCCCTAGAGAGAATAAAAATTTATTCCTACTCACCGTGATGCTAATGGCAAGTTTCATGTTCGTGTCAGGTGCATTTGTACTCAAGATCTCTTGAGAAGATAAGGGGTAACAGTTGCTCTGAAACTATGAAATGTTCAGTTGAAAAAGAAAAGGGAGCAAGGAGATGAACCCTTGGAAACTGGAAAAATGGCAAGAAAAGATGTGTAAAAAGCAACCAGTTAGGACTTTGACTGCGGGGTATGTGTGAAAGTAGCTGAGTTGTTTACAAAGCTATTGGCTGATGGAGCAGGGAAGTAATTCCTACCTGGGTTCTGGTGGGGCTGTAGCTGATACTCAAAGGAGCAGGCAAAGAAATATTCTAAGTTTGGAAAATGCGTGTTCAAAATTAGGAATCTAGAGAGCTTGACTTACAAAAGGTGGTGGAATTTTCACATAAAAAAATTATGTAGTAATGATGACTGATGGGATGATTTTATTAGCCCAAATTTTACCACAAATTAGCCCTGGTGGTAACAGCAGCAAGGAGATACTGTTATGAAAAGCACTGTTAGCCACTGACATTTTTAGCAGTTTGGACTTGATCTATGAAAGGTTTTGAGTTACTAATGTAAAGTACAAAAAAACCTCTAATCTGTGCTTAGTTTCTGCTTTAGTCACCTGCATCAGAAATCCACAGACTGGAAAAGAGGAGAGCCTGTGGTGGGGGGTTGCTCAGAAGTCTGTCTTTCGAGTCCGTCTTGCGGTTAGCTTTTCTAACCAAGTGTGAGAACTTTGGAGACTTGGGTGATGTGCATGCCAGGGCCTACCCAAAGAACTTCCCTCAGAGGTGGATGGAGCCTAGCAGAGAAGGGCTCCAAGAAGAGAAGACTGAGAGGATACCTTATCGATGTCTATAAATACCTGCAGGGTGGCTGTAGGGAGGATGCAGCCAGACTGTTTTCAGCAGTGCCCAGTGACATGACAAGGGGTAAAAGGCACAAAGTGGAACACAGGCAGTTTCATTTAGACATGAGAAAAAGATTCTTCACTATGCGATTATCAAAGCTCTGGAATGGGCTGCCCAGAGAGGTTGTGCAGTCTTCTCTGGAGGCATTCAAAACCCGCCAGGATGCAGCCCTGTGTAATGTGCTCCAGGCGATCCTGCTTTGGCGGGAGTGGGGTGTGTCTGTGTGCTTGAACTAGGTGATCTCTAGAGGTCCCGTCTAACTCCGGCAGCTGTGTCAGTCTGTGATACCCCTGAGGAGCCGCGACCGGCTGGCCGAGGGAGGTGCCCGAGAGGCCGGTCCCGGTGCTGGGTTCGGTGCGGGCTCGTGTCCGGCTCCACTAGGTGGCAGGAGGCCGAAGGTCTTCGCGCTACT
Source organism: Rhinopomastus cyanomelas (assembly GCA_013400115.1). Lineage (NCBI taxonomy): Eukaryota > Metazoa > Chordata > Aves > Bucerotiformes > Rhinopomastidae > Rhinopomastus > Rhinopomastus cyanomelas. The sequence goes on along the minus strand of VXBP01002727.1, from coordinate 324,025 downwards.
GTCCCGGAGCCCGTGCGGGTTCAGCCCTGCCTCTTCGCATTGTCTGAGGACATGATGAAGTGCGGACAGTTTCCTGGAGTCCTGCCTGCCCGGTGCGTCTCACTGCTTTTGTCATTAATAAAGCAGAACCGATAAAGGGTCCGAGGGAGGTCTGAAGCACAAAGGAGCGCGGTGCGCTCACAGGGTGAGAGGGCACTTCTTGGCTGTCTGCAGCCTGCGAGGGAGAATTGCCAAGGCAAAGAGAAATTCTTGATGAAAACACAGCGGGGTGGAGCGGTGGAAGAAAAGATGTCTGCAAAGTTTTCGGGGAACTGCAGCTGGTTACGTTGTCGCGCAGTCCGCACCTCTCTTACTGGGCCAGTTGGGAGCGGAACGGCTGCCCGCTCAGGACAGCGCGACCTTCCCCATCTCTATTTCTGAAGTTTCAGAAGGAAGGAAGCTGGACCGTGCAAACATCACAATGCAGCATTAAATAAAATCAAGTCTCATGCAGAATGGAAGCACGGGTTCTTCTCCCCGCTCCTTGCCTTGTTTCAGGCGTGTGCTGTCTGCCGTGTCCTGCGGAAGCGCCGGTTTCACTTGTTCCAGACGGGGATACCAGCTGAGGCACGGCTCTAGTGTTGAGTCCGTGTGTTTTCTTGGGCTGTGCCTCTTCAGGATGCCCCTTCAGTTCCTATTCCTCTCGGCTCAGGTAGCTGCGTCTGCCAGAAAACTTAAAAGCTGTGGCAAGTGGATTTTGAAGATCGCGCTAGCCGGTCGCGGTTTTTTCTCCCCTCGGTGTAGGAGCAGTCAGGGGAAGGGGTGGTGGTACGAGGGCTTCTGGCTCGGGCCCTGGGTGCCCACCAAAGCCAAACTCCCACACACTCGGCTGCTGTTCTCGGGGCTGCGGTGGGGAGCTGCGAACAATGGGATCTCCGTGCCCCGAGGTGTGGAGTTTCTCCCGTCCGTGCTGTTCCCACTGCCCGGAGCGAGGGGACGTGTAGAGGGGCTTAATGCCGGGGGGAGGAGGTTGGGGCCCCGGCATGGGGTGATTCTCAAAGCGAAGTCGACAGGTGGAATTAACGGACGGGCCAAGGGCTGAAGGGGAGCCAGGGTGGAGGAGAAGGGACCCGGAGCAGGGGCGGGAGGGGGCTGGGGGGCGTGGAGCAGGGAGCCGGAAAGGAGAAAGGGAGCCGGAGGGGAGAGGGCGGAGGGAGTGGTGGTGCCGGGCGCGGCGGGGCGGCGGGGGAGGAGGCTCCACCGCTGCCGCTTTTGAACCTGGGCACAGCAGAGGCGGGGATCGGGGCAGGAGCTGGCGGTGACATCAGAGCCAGACGAACGGATAAGGTGGGAGAGACGCAGGAGCGAAGCGGAGCAAAACGTCAGGGCGATCAGCGGCTGCCGCCGGTCCCTCCGCGCCCCGCTGCTCTGGGCACCATGCAGAGGTCCCCCCTGGAGAAGGCGAACATCTTCTCCAAACTTTTCTTCAGGTGGGAGCCCCGGCGCGGCGGGACACGGCGGTACGGGGGTGCTCAGTGGGGTCTTCTCCCCTCACCTACTCGGCGGAGAGGGAAGTGACCGCTGGGCGCCGGCTAGCTCTGGAAAAGGGAGAGCGGTGCAAGTGTGACTTGTTGCCAAACGATGAGATCTCGCTTTTTTTGTTGTCCTTGTTGCTGGGGTTTTAGCACCAGGAATGGGCTCTGGTCTGTCAGGTGTCATAAACCCCCGCTGGACCTGAAGGAATGAATTTATGGCGTAATTTGAGCAACCTTTGGTAAATTGCCCCGCTAGTTAATCTGTTATTTCACTGTAAACGGTTAGAAGACGGCGGGGTGGTGGGGAGCAGAGGAAAAATGCTCATAGGGCGAGGATCCCTTCTGCTTGGCTTTTTGGGTGTTCAGCATTTGCTCGGTGCGTGGATGCAATGTAAGGTCTTACTGGAAACAGGGCCTTGTAAGCCTTGAAAGTGCCCTTTTACAAGCACAGTCCTGGATGCCTACTCCTCCTCACCACTTCAAATAACAAGAAAAGAAGCAACCAATAGCAATGCCTGGGTACAATGTACTTTAATACAATATAGAAGCCTGAACATGTTTTACATGGACATGACACTGCCAACTGGAAAGAGCAAGTAACCTTCCTGGCCTTGGCCCACACAGCACCAGTTTTGCCAGTGTGCTGTTTTCCCCCTTTTGTTACTTGAGGGTCTTTTGCACTGCAGGGAGGGCAGAGAGGAAATCTTGTGTGAGTTGCGAACACGGTGATTGAAATGGGAACATGTGATGTAAAACCGTAACGTTTGCATGAGGTCTTTGCCTGAGCAACAGGGGGCTTTTAGCTCACTTTTTAATCCTTTTGGGATCGTTTTCATTTTCAGCAGATTGGACTGGACTTTTTGCTAAAGTTTGTTAAGGGAAGTGTGTCTCTATGAATCACTGTTTGCCTGCCTCCCCCACTTTGGCTCGTTTTAGATGTAAGTGATGCCAGGGAAGGATCCCAGATGTAACCTGAAGTTTTACTAACATCCAGGTAAAGGTGAGGATCTTAGACTTGTTCTCCAGTGGTGCTGTAGTGGGAGAGAAACTGGTACCTTCTCTTAAATGCTGTAGAGCCCAGGGATGTGGATGATGCAAGTGTAACCCTTGACATTCTCCACAGAAAAGTTTTAGTCAGTACTCCTGTCAAGTATAACATAAATATATGTAGAAAATTGGACTGCACATTAACTTCACTGCTCAAGAAGCTACTTATTCAGTTTCATTTTATTTATTTGTAAAGCTACTATCAGAGTAGTTCTCTCCTAGCATCTGTGATGCTGAGGCTGTGAAGAAAAAACCCCAATAAGATAAAGCAAGTATACTTCTGATAATTAAAGTTTCGGTGGCTGAAACCAGATACAGTTCGTGCTCATTAAGTGCTTAATTGACTGGAGAAGAGACATTTCAATACAATACTTTATGCTGACATTGTTTCGTAGAAAAACCAGGCTATTAAAGTAAGCACTCACTTCACTGAGTAAGAACAGTCAAAACAGTATGTTTGCATCTGTGAAGGACTTAAGATGGTTCTGATACCTCTGCACAATATTTCTGTGAGTGACAAAGTCTTGCTTGCTTGTGTTTTACCGCCACAAATGTCTTTGTTTCTGTCAAATAACTGAAAAACTCACAAATGTGAAAGCCATAAGAAAATGCATGACATACAAATTGTCAGTACAAGTTTCTTTCTCTTTAAAATAAAGAACTAAATAAGCAATTAAAAACCCCCTGTTTATAACAATGAGGCATGTTGGCTTGTTTCAAAATGTATACCTTCATCCCTTCATGGACTCTATCTGTTTCTGTCTCATGAAAAGCAGATTAGGATCGGTATCAAAGATTATTAAAATGTAAGTTATCACAGGGCAAGGTTCCTCAAGGTGTAAGAATTTCACAGCACTTTGAGGTATATTATATGTGATGAGTTTTACAAAATCAGAGGCAGTTGCTACGTATCAGTAACGAGTCCCGACCGCTCCGCTGGAAACATACACAAAGTAGAGATAAATGAGCGAGATTGGAACAAGGTTTTCTAAGATGTCAGGATATTCTATTAGTGTTTTAACACGTCATTGGTTTCTGATACCAATCCTATTTGGTAAAGCCCTCCAAGACATACCTACATTTCAGTACATGCTTTACTTCCTTGAAAAGTTGTGAGACAGAACCCAAGGGCATTGTATGTGAAATAAGTGGTCAAGTCTCTTACTTTTTTTTTCATAAAAAGATTGCTTTTTTGACAACGATGATCATGAAATAGTTGCTTTCAAGAAAAACATTGCAGAAGGCTTCAGTGAAGTAACTTCTATAGGAGGCTTCTATGCAATTAATGTGTGACGTACTGATCTGAGTATAATACAGTAAGTTGAAGGTTAGCAGAAGTGATGCTAAAGGGAAGTTGTTATTGTGCAGGAAATCTTGCCAGTAAATGTAATATTATTATTTAATGTTGCATGAGCTGTTATCAGCATCTTGATAACAACATCTATAAACATATTGGGCAAGGTTTATTGCTTTATAATGTGCCATGTTTGGGCTGAAGGGATGGGTTTAAACGTGCGGAAGTCAGAACAGAGCTCCTGGCTCATAGACATGCTTCAGTGTTCTTTGTACATCATTCTCTTAATTCTTTGTGCCAGAAAATGACAAACTGCCCTGTGTATACAGTGAAGAGTATCTGGAGAAGTGTTACCTTTTAGTTGGAGTTCCATGGTTAGTGACCTGAATGGGGCAAAAAGAAAAGAGAATTGCTTGGGTTGGTCATGATAGAAAGTATTTAGACATTAGAAATGCATTTTCATACAAGAATTTGGGCAAGTTTTGTTTAGAAACTGAGTTTTGGTACTTGAGAGATGAGGTGTGAAAGCAGGTGGTTTGAGGTCTTCTATTAGGATGATACTTCCATAGCACTGCATACTGTGCTGGTGTTAAGGATTTCTTTAATGTTTTGTTTTGTTTTCCTTATTACATTTTCAGAGTTCATTTGTTTTATTCCCAACCACATGCAAGACATTTACACGTGCACGGGCAACTTTTAATCTTATTGAAAGAAAGCAGAGTTTTGTGTAGAGGCAGTCTGATGGTCATATGCTTAATTTCATAGTCATCATGAAGGTTCACTGTTGTCTTCATAGCAGTTACTTGTATTCTTGGAGATTTTCAGGGTCAAGGCCATATCTTTTGGAGCAAACAACACCAGAGTACTTTGCAATCGCCTCGGCTTTATTGTAGATTAACTGAGATGAGGAAGTATTGTTAGGGTTTTATTAAAGCAGGTTAGCAAAGTACCTTTTAGCTGGCTACTGGAATGTGGGGTTATTGCTGGAGTTTCAGAAAACAGCAGTAACTCTTGGACAATCGTGGTATTTGAAGTTTCGTTTTTTACATTCAATTTAGATATTTAAATACAAGTTCACTAAAAGCAGTCCTTTTACTCCTGTCTAACTCTCTTCAAATACTTTGGCTTTGATACATACCCAATGTCACAACTGTCTTGGCAGGACAAAGTGGTTCAGCACCTGATTCTTTATTAAACCCAAAGGAGAAATACAAACTAATCTGGCTTTTATGCCATGTCTATCATAGTTGCTATAGTTGCTGCTTTCTGTCTGAACCAGAGAAAAAGTACCCTGCTGCCTTTTTGTACAGCTGTCCAGTGGTTCCAAGAACAATTTAGCATGTGGCAGATAAATGTTGGATTCCTTCTTCTGCTGTGTGTGTGCTGGGAGGGGTAAGAAAAGAAATTCAAGTCTACACATAACCTCTTCTAAGAAGTACTGTGTTTGGTAGTGAAGGTGTTATATTTCTCAGCTACTCTTTTTAAAGTCTGGGAACAAGAGTGACTCTTCGTTTACCAGGTAAGAAACTTGTTTGCAAGTCCTGATTTCTGTTTTGAGGGCACTTTTGATGAGGTCTGTCAGTATCCTATAGAGTGGATAACGGAATCCGGGTTCTGAAAATACTCAGCTCAGGTACTGATTGTTGGGAAGCCCAGGTAATCGTAAATGCAGGCTGTTAGTCATAACCAAGCATAGATGCAACCACAGCATGAGTTATGGTTCCATGAGGCTGCCTGGTCATTTGTTTTTCCACAAGTAGTCCTGGATCTTTTTTGAAATGCCAAGCTCTTAGTGCTTCTGAAAGTCAGCCCTCGGATGGTTCCAGGATGTGTGTGCAAGTTCTGTAGTCCTTTTGAGAATGTGACTTCTATTAATATTTCCAAGGCAAAATATGAAACTTGCAGAAAACTAGAGAAAGGATGTTGAGTCTCCTACTCTGAAATTGTTTCAGCCACAGAATTAAACAATTGGCTCAGTCATGTCCTTGGCTCAGCCTGATACTGCATCTTTGGTCTAACAAGCAGAAGTAAACATCTTGCATAGCACAGTGATCTTCTCTGGCTGCTTTATAACTTTAAGGCACAGTTGCTTGTATCCAGTTGCATCTGAATTTTTGAAATATATGTAGTTTCTTTGTCTCCTACTGGAGAAAGGCTTTATCATCTTGATATTCAAAATTAAATTATGAAGCATTTGAAAGATTCTAAGACCTGTCTGTTTCTTCATATTCTTCTCCATGCTTGTTTGGTTTTGTTGCGATGAAAAAAATCCATCCAAATCCTGAAATTCTTTTTTGAAACTGTTGGCAATTACATGGAAATTAGTTTTATTATTTGAATTATAGAGCCTTCTTAATGCCTTAGAATTTGAAGTCTACTGTACTAAACATAGGAAAGTATTTGAAAGAGAGATCAGTTTTAAAGACCTTAAAGTCTAAGTAGATAGCACAAAGGGTGGGCTCAAAACAAGTTCCTTTATATTAGTATATGTTAGTTCCTATATATTAGTATAATGGAGAAAGTGGGGTGCACAGAACTTGTGATTTGTCCTGGGAGCATGTGCTGGATTCACTGAAGACTACTGGTGATCCCCTGCCCAGGAGTTTAATTGCACAAGGGTATTTCTGGTGTGACTAAGTTATTTCAGAATATTTCTGAACCAGACAATTACAACTTCTTTCATACAGACTAATCTCAGTCTCTGAATTGAATATGTTAATTCTCAAACCGGTGACAGTAGTGTGACTTATTGCAGCAGAGTTCCACAGGTTGCTGCTATCTTCTTGTGTTTTTTTCTCTTCACATCGTCCACTTTGCAGCGTATGTACATACTGGTTGTGGGGGCAGTTATCTGCGTGCTAACTTGCCCTCTAAAATAAGCAAGTCAAAGGTCAAATTACACTGCAGCATATAAGAAGACTTTTGGGATGCATGTTGCAGAGTTTTGTAGTGTAGACCTGTGGATGCAATTCAACTGCCTTCCATGAGACAGAAGTTATGCCTGGGTGACGTGAAGGAGAACTTACAGCTGTGTTTATGTATCATTCTCTCTCATATAAGCAGAAGCATCTGCATTTTCATGCTCAACAAGTAGCTAAACCAGAGCTGCATTGTCATGGAGCTCCCAAAAGGACAGAATAATGGGCTTTTTAAACATAATTTGAAAAGGTATTGTCTTTCCCTTGAAACCAGAACCCTCCTACCTGTCAGTTGTGGGTAAGCAGGTAAGCATCCTTCTTTCAGGAGATAGGATCAATCCTGACAGGCAGTGCTTGGGGTGGTCTGCTGCAATACTAATACTTTGACTCCATGGGCAAGATTGTGCCTTACAAGAAAATTCTGAGTGACAGTTAGGAAAGCTGTTTGGTTTCAGGTGCATTCTCATGTTTAAATGTTGAATTTTATCTTTTTATAAAAAACAAAAATTTTAACACAGAGGATGCTGCATTTGAGTCAATCTGATGGTTCACTTTTTTCAACTTGGTTCAAGGTTTATCTAAAATGCTGAGATTTTTTTATTTCTATAGAGGTAACAAATTGAAGAAGTTAAAACCAAACAACATCGCTTTGCTGAAAGCCCAAGATCATTTTAGAAATCAGTAGACTGCAACTTAAGGCTGAGGAGGAGAATAGCATCAAATACCAGGATACAGAGAAGATGGCAAAGAGTGTGTAGAAAGAGAAGCAGCCCCTAATTCAGGTTTTATTCCACATTACTGCAGCAGAATCAGTGGCAATTTACATTTTGTTGTTTAGTATTTAAATAATAATAGTTCTTTACAATCTACCTTCCTATCTTCCACTTCTTCCTGCCACAAATACGTTCACCAGCTTGCAAAGGTGCTTTTACCTGAATGCCCATCAGTCACCTGGGCTGGAACAAGATACAAATTTGTAAAGGGCTGTTGCATCTGGTGTACAACTGTTTGCTAATCAGTCATTAAATCATGGCTGAGACAGCAGAGTGCTAAATTGGGTGAAAAGTGTTGCTGTCACGTTAGTGACACATCTGGGAGATTTTAAAATTCAGTTCAGTCATGAATAGCACAGTTCTGGAATAGTGTTGATGATGCAAACTTTCTGCAACACTCCTAGGTTTTTAAAAGGGCTTGGACAAAGAAATCTCTTTCTTATTCTTGCTGTGGGATATACTGAGTTTTGCTGGGATATAGCTGAGAAAAAGGATGGAGATAAATATCTCCTCTCCTAGACAGTCTCACTGTAGGTACATGCTGAAACAGCTTAGCAAACGCTGGTCACAGCACATCATTTATCACTGGGTTAGTTGATAGCTTTCTTAAATAAATGTTTGAAGCATGTGTTATATTTTACTCTGGTACCTAAACAATTGCCAGAATTTAATACATTGAAAGGGTTGTGTTCTTGCATCTTAAAACTTATATGTCTTTGTACTCCTGGAGAGTACTGGTGTGGTNGTGAGAGCCTGGAATGGGTTGCCCAGGGAGGTGGTTGGGGCCCAGTTCTTGGAGGTGTTTAAGGACAGGATGGATGGGGCTCTGGCCAGCCTGATCTAGGGTGGGGTGTCCCTGCCCATGGCAGGGGAGTTGAAACTGGAAGATCCTGTGGTGCCTTCCAACCCTGACTGATTCTGTGACTTGGTCTAGGTGATCCTGCTGTGTCAGGGGGATTGGACTAGATAATCTTTCAAGATCCCTTCCAATCCCCAATGATTCTATGATTGTATGATTCCTAATGTTCTTTGTTTCCTCTCAAAAATACTTCTCAGGTCTTCTGCAAATCAAACTATCTTACTAACTGTAAGAATAAAGAATTGAATTTCTGGTAATAATCTGAATAAGTGTTTTCTTCGTGAAAACTGAGCATGACAAAAACAAGCCTTCCCCTAGAACTGCTGTGGAGTAATCCTAATTAAGATTTACTATTGAAATCCCGGGGTTTCAGCAGAACATTGATTATTCTTACAATGGTGCTGCTCGTAGCTAGTGACAGAGTCAATTATATTGCAGGCAAATATTTTCCATGTCAAATAACACCTCCCTGGGAAGAACTCTTTATTGGTCGAGAAATGTATGTCTTAATTTTTGTAATTTGGAAGAAAACAAAAAAAAACCCTAACCCACAGAAATTAGTTGGGTCTACATTTCACTTCTGTTAATGCATTAATTCTTTGTGATTATTAAGCTCAGTGTTGCAGCTGTTTGTTTTCTGTGTAGTTTTCAGAATATAAAATATGCTATTTCAGTCGGTTACCCTTTGAAACACAAGAACTGCCACCTACTTTGCAGAGGGCGAGCGGGCGCAGGAATTAGGCTGTGGTGCCTGGCGCTTTTGCTTTGTGGGCATGCTGACCTGCCCCATCTTTTAGCAAGGATCATGCTGAGCTAGGGTCACCCTTTTCGTGTCTGCATCGCAGGATGCTCAGAGAAGAGAGCTGGTGGTACGGACTTCCAGAGAAATAGTTTTGAGTGTAGTAGAGCTGGCATCTCTACTCTAAAGTGATAACTTACAATTTGTTCTGCATGGGAATGCAGAGCCTCTGACCGAATCCGGTCTGGTTTGACCATTTAGGAATGTCCAAGATCTATGATGCTTTTTTCCCCTGAGGCCTATACCAGTCCATCTGGGCAGTGGGTGTAAGATGGAACATAGGAGGTTCCACATCAATAGGCAAAGGAACTTCTTCACAGTGGGGGTGACGGAGCACTGGAATGGGCTGCCCAGGGAGGTTGTGGAGTCTCCTTCTCTGGAGACATTTAAAAACCACTTGAACATGTTCCTGTGTGACTTGGTCTAGGTGATCCTGCTGTGGCAGGGGGATTGGATTAGATGATCTTTTGTGGTCCCTTCCAATCCCTAATGATTCGATGATTCTATGATTCTATGGATACCTCAATCTTTTCCTGCAGTCAATAGGAATTCATGGCTCTACAAACACTTTGTAAAACTTAGACTCCAAAGCATCGTAATCATGGCTTGATTATATTCCCTCCTCCCTCCTCTTAACTGTTCAAAGAGGGACAGGATAAAGCAAGAGACACATTTCTTGCTTTGCCTTCCTCAAGTTCAGTCCCTTAGGACATGCAGATACTATGTCTAAATACATTGTGCAAAGGTATCAATGATTTGTAAGAGAAGGAAGTGGAGCTGTAGTTTTTTGAGCAGCTCAGTAGATATCACTGTGTTGTGCACAGGACACCAGTTGAAATGGTCCCAGCCTGATCAGGGACTCTTTCAGGAGAGTTCCTCTGCTTCAAGGCTAGCTCAGCCCTGCTGCTCTGTCACTGTCCCAGCACTCTAGGCTTTTTGACCTTGAGGATCTGATGGAGCTGGGGAATCTGTGCCTGGGAGGAAGATCTGGACAGTTGGCTTAGCAACACAGAGGCTTCTACCTTCAGTGACACATAAAGCAGACTTAAGGGAGAGTCAAATCCTGTTGACAAGTTAACTCTCTGTGTTAGTACTCTCTGGAGAGCAAGATACATCTGTCCTATCAGTACTATTTGCTTGAGTGGGATGAGACTGGACTGGAGATAGAAATAGGTGTAGTAGGGAATCTATTGCTAAAGAGAACGACAGAGAAATTGGTGTTAGAAATCTACCAAAAGAGAGGTTAAAACAGTATGTTATGTATATCGTATTTATATATCAACTTTGTAAGGATTTTTGTGCTACGGACAGTCAATAATAGAGGTGGAACTAGTTTTCCTTCTTGCCTTCTTTCCTACTCTACACCCTTGAAACTTGTCCCCTGCTGGGTTTCATGTGTGTGTATCCATAATAACATTAGTAGTTAGTGCAAAACTGACAGCACTACAAGTTTCTCCGTGAAAGAGTTCATTAAATGCCAGCCAGTAATCCAGTGGTATTTGCTAACGTAAGTCTATAAAGCCAGTCTGTTTCCCTTTCTTCTTGCTCCCCTCATTTCGAAAGAAATGTAATTTTCTCAGCAGCCACAAGAAGAAAAAACTCGGAATGAAAGCTGGCAGATAATTTCTATTAAACCAAAAAATGGAAAAACCATAGTCATTGACAAACTGTCATTGAGCTGCATTACCTAGTGGTAAAGAAACTTTAATAACTACAGAAAGAAGAAATTTTTAGCCATTTAGCATTTCAAAACTTTGCAAAGAATCCAGAGCATGATGGCAAACAGGGTGCTTTTGTAATCTGGCAAAAGGTTGGTTTTAGAAGATATTTGTGTGTTTCCTATATTCCATTTAATGAAATGTGCACTGCCTCCCACAGCTCTTGACAGCACAACCCAAGCATCTGCTGAAAATCTACCTTGAAACAAACAGCACAGGCCAGCTCCTCCTGCGATTACTACTCCAACCCAAAGCCACTTGGCACAGCTCACAAATTGGCCAGATCCAGCTAGGGTGGGACTTCCGAACCAAGCCAGGGCAGCTGTGAGATTAACATCTCTGTGCAAGCGCTGCCAGCAGCCTGCAGTAGGAACCTAGCTGCAGACTAAGAAGTCCTCAGGAAAGGTGTCACCACAGCTCTTTTAAGCAAGCTGGAGGAGCTAATCCACCATAATTGCAGCTACCATGGCCAGCAGAAATGAAGGCAAAGTCTGGACTAAGTCCATATCAAACTTGTTGACTGGGGAGAGGAGGGTGGTTTAGGGACCATATATTTTAGGTGGCACCAATAAATGCCCTCTGTTAAGCACTGTGTGGAACAAGAGGAATTTCTAATGCAGTAGATCTTCAAAGCATGCCGCCTCCACTAAATGATAAAACAGCCTCTCTGCTCACTTTCTAGACTCAGTTTTGTTCTGTTACTTCAGGCAGCAGTAAAATGCTGGCGGAAGTGCTAGTCAAAAGTATTAATAAAGTCAAATGTTTGGAGGAAAGCAGAGCAATGGAAAATGGTTTCCCAAAACATACACATTTTGAAACTCTAAAGCTTCTCTCTTTTTTCAAGGCAAGTTGGGAATTGCTTAAAGCAGTCTCGAAGCTCACCAAGGCTAGTACTGAACTAGGGCACTGGGAATTAAAGAGATTGCTTAGGAAGTACTGTTAGGTGCTGCATGAGCTGCCGTAGTGGCTTGTATTCATTTTATCATTGCCAACATATCTGTGTTTGCAGAACTTTTGCTGAAGCCACTCTGTGAATGAATTTGCTCCCAAAGGACAAAGATTTGCCTTTTCTCCACAAGATGTGCACAAAATCCATAGCAACTAGTCCTTTCTGCCACCAGGAGCTGGCAAAATGCAAAGAAACACCCAAAGTATCATTTGCAGTGATCATAAAAGACTTCCACATAGTGGGATTATGCAAAATTAAAAAGATTTATTCTAATTAATCTTATTAAATTCCTGAAAACATTGGGCCCTGTTTCCAGTGGTAATGTTTATGCTGTAACATACCACAAATAGGATATTTCTCAGCTACACTGATGTGAAAGACTGAGTAAAGCCTGTATGATTCAGTTAAAACTGTAGTATGATTGCAGAAATGAAGGATAATCTTCCAATTTCCTAGAACATATTCTCTTTGCAGTGGGAGTCTTATAACTGTTCACTTGGGAAATATCTTTGTGCTTTACTTAATTACAGGGATTACAGACTGATGTCTCATTCGATTCATAACTTCATTAAAGTAAACGTAAGGGTGTGCATGTGTGTGCACACAGATAGGCTTTGACTGCTGGTCGTCTAGTTGTTTCTTCACTTGTGTAGTCTCTAATGATCTTCTTTTACCTTTGCGTCAACCTCTTCGCACCATCAGAGGCTGCAGTTGAGAATATGGATCGCCTTGTCCGCATGATAGATGTTCTCACAGGTATATGGCTAAGCAACTCCAGTAAGTTGATTGTGTTTTCTAGGTGGCCATGGGAATCATTACTGTCTTTATTTTACAGTTTTGATAACTGTTGTATATAAAGACAATAAAAATATCTGAAATGATTGAGGCTTTGAAGATTATAACTTCGAGCATGATTATAAACCATATGGGTTGTTTTTCTTATAAACTGTTGACATAAGGGAGCATGACATCAACCAAGAACAAGCTATATATACTATGAAGTGTAACAAGGGCAAGTGTAGAGTCTTGCATCTGGGCAAGAACAACCCCAGGTACCAGTATAGGTTGGGGACTGACCTGTTGGAGAGCAGTGTAGGAGAAAGGGACCTGGGGGTCCTAGTGAACAGCAGGATGACTATGAGCCAGCAGTGTGCTCTTGTGGCCAAGAGGGCCAACAGCATCCTGGGGAGGATGAGAAGGGGAGTGGTTAACAGATCAAGAGAGGTTCTTCTCCCCTTCTAGTCTGCTAGTCTGCCCTGGTGAGACCACGTCTGGAGTATTGTGTCCAGTTCTGGGCCCCTCAGTACAAGAGGGATGTGGAGCTGATGGAGAGAGTCCAGCACAGAGCCAAGAAGATGATGAGGGAAGTGGCACACCTTGCTGATGACGAAAAGCTGAAGGAGCTGGGTCTCTTTAGCTTGGAGAAGAGGAGACTGAGGGGTGACCTCATTAATGTCTATAAATATGTGAAAAGTGGGTGTCAGGAGGATGGAACCAGGCTCTTCTCAATGTCATCTAGTGATAGTATGAGGGTCAATGGCTGTAAGTTGGAGCATAGGAGGTTCCATGTAAATATGAAAAGGAACTTCTTCACAGTGAGAGTGATGAAGCACTGGAACAGGCTGCCCAGGGAGGTTGTGGGGTCTCCTTCTCTGGAGACATTTAAAACCTGCCCAGATACGTTCCTGTGTGACTTGGTCTAGGTGATCTCGCTGTGTCAGGGGATTGGACTAGATTATGTTTTGAGGTACCGTCCGATCCCTAATGATTCTATGATAGAAGACCATTGAGTTGGTCAGGCAAGACTTGCCTTTGTCTTTTGAGGTGAAGCTAATGTGTTGGTAGTTCCTAGAGTCCCTCTTTCTTCTCTTTTTAAAGATGTGTTTAATATTTCCCTTCTTCCAGTCACTGGGGACTTCACCTGACTGCCTTGGCTTTGCAGATATCCTTGGGAGTGTCTTGGCAACTACTTCAGCCAATTCCATCAGGACTATGGGATGCGTCTCACGGAATCTCATAGACTTATGTATGTTCAGGTTCCTTAGGAAGGCATGAACCTGATCTTGTCTTACATTGAGAGGGACTTGGGTAGCTTCCCATTCCCATCTTGCTTGCGTAAGAAGAGAGATTGTAAATGAAGACTGAGGCAAAAAGTTGAGTATCTCAGCCTGCTCCTCATCCGTCTGATGAGTCATGCTCATCAGAGCTTTCTTTAAGCTTCCTTTTCTGGCTGGCATGCCTGTAGAAACCTTTATTACTATTCTTTCACCTCTTGCCAAGTTCAGCTCCAGTAACCTCTGGGCCTTCCTGACCCTGTCCCTACACAACTGGGAATTGTCCCTGTAATGTTCCCAGAATACCTGTCCTTGCTTCTAATATCCTCCAGTTCTTTCTTACCTTTTAGCTTGACCAAAAGGTCTTGACTCAGACATGCCAATTTCTTCCCTTCCTTGCTTGATTTCTTATACCTTGGGAGATAGGTTTCTTCTGCTTTATGGAAAACATCCTTAAAGTTCTTCTTGCTGACTCAAGAGACTCCAACAGTTTCCAAACACGCCATTAGTTATTGTGTTTTGGTTTACTTGTGTTATTTCAAATAGATTTTTGAACAGAGCCTGCTGTGAAATTTTCTACACCTAGCCCTTGGGTATTGATAGACCTTTCAGTAGCTGAATTGTTTGATTACAATTAGTAATGGCTTATAAAGATTTCCTCTACGGAGTAGCCATTCTAGTGCCTTGTTCTGCTTTGTTCCAATTCAGCATGGCCTTTAGATTGGCATTAAATTTTTAAACATGACATTTGAAGAAAGCACTCCAGCATTTACATATGAAATCACAATGAAAATCTTATGAGGAGTCCTGTGAAAGACCTTATGTGTTAATATTAGCACATTCTGCCTTACAGAAATACAACTTACGCATCCGTTTGCTATAGTTCTGATTGTTTTCTTCATTTGTATGGACAGAGAGTGTATATTTGGAGATGCAGTACGAAGGTCTCAATCACCTGTTCAGTCATTACTGACTGAATATGAAGTCTGGGTCTGGATTTTACCACCAAAATTGATAAAATGTGAAATTTGCAATTATTCCTTTAAGGTTATGTTTGACAGTACAGTTCTGTAAATCTAACGCAGAGTTGTGCTGTGTTTTGTCTGATTGTGTGTGTTTGTCTAAATATGTCTCTTGCAAGTGCTCCTAGACATACTAGGATGCTGCAGACAAGGTATTCAGGGTAAGAATGCAGCTCCGGAATTAAACTCAGAAACTGGTGCTTTTTAATTTATGGGCTGTTTTTTGTTTTCTGATTAGATGGACAAAACCAATTTTGAGAAAGGGTTACAGACGGAGGTTGGAGCTGTCTGATATTTATCAAATCCCTTCTGCGGACTCTGCTGATAATCTCTCTGAAAAACTAGAAAGGTATGGAATTGTCATGAAATAACTTTGCTTCAGGAATCATGCTGTAATTTTCATGAAAAGCTGTTGGATTATGTGTTTAAGTAGCATTGGGTGCAAGGTGATTTACCCATTGGCTGGCCCAAGTGTGTCATGGTTGAGCACAGAGTTACAATTTGAACCTGACTGGAATTCCTGGTGCAGAGGCATATCCTAGATGTTCAAAATATACTGTGTGCAGGTACTTGTGGCTTCTGTACCTGGTCTAGCAAAGCTGGACTCACAGTTTCCAATGCTCCCCATTTCACCATTCCTTCTTCCCATATCCTTGCAAAACCTTGTTTTATTTTTACATTCAACTAAATAATTGAAATAAAATTCAATTCAATTGAATGAATAGATAAATAAATAAATAACATTCTTAATTTCTATCACAGTGGAAAGACTAATTGGCTCTGCAGAGATAATATTCTGATTTTCCTCATTTAGGCTACTTTTCTGCTCTGTTTCTATGGGTCCTAACTCAGAAACTGTGTTACTCTTGAGAGTAGCTCTCACAAATGCAAGTGTCTAAATCTGGTCCTTCTCATCCAGCCTCCAGTGTAGCTTTTCCTGGTGTGCTGGGGCAGCCTGCATCTGCACTGTTTTGTCAACGCTGTTCAACTTAATTGCTGCATGACATGTGTATTCAAAGCTAGTGGAAAGTGTTCAGAATACACATTGAAGTATGCTTAATGCATTTGGGACAATTTATAAATTGAACATTCTGGTTATTCCATATTCTATTGAAAAATGGAGAAAAGAGTTAGTTGAGGGAATTATTAGGAGTTCCTGTCCCAGCAACACAGGTTGAAATAATACTATGCAACAGAAAAGTCCCATTTTTGATGATTTGTGGGTGTTTTCTTTTTTTTGCAGACTGGAAGCGCTCCAAAATGCTTATTTGCCTATTATTTGTGCTTTAGTCTTAAGTACAGCAAGTTTATTTAAAACACACAATGTGGCTTTCAATGAATTCATTCCCTGCAGGGAGATGTGTGGCCGAGTATTTAAAATGGCCAGATCTGTGGCTGAGTTGGGTTTGAACTTTTATTGATCTGTAAAGTCAATGAAGGCCAGATCTTTGGGGTCTCTGCGAAGTTTTCTCTCATTAGTCACCTTAGCTAAGTGTCCTTGGATGTGCTTGAGTGAGCTGAAGTATGTCAGGGCCAAAGACCCATGTATTTGCTCACACAACTTAATGGTCTTATGTTTTGGTTCTTTTTCAGAGAGTGGGACAGAGAGCTGGCAACTTCAAAGAAAAAACCCAAACTTATTAATGCTCTTCGACGATGCTTTTTCTGGAAATTTATGTCCTATGGAATAATATTATATTTAGGGGTAAGATTTCAGTAGCTTGTAGTTCCATAAGTAGAACCAAGCATTAGAGCTTGCTAAATGAGTACAGAATCCTGTGAATATTGATGGCTTTTGATCTGTGTATTGCTTATGAAGATGATAATTTTAGATAATTATATACATTTATTATTAATTACGCTATTTAACAGTAATTTTATTTTCACAATATAAATGTATTGATTATATAAATGTTATGTAGAATTATGAAAAATAATTTTGAAACATATCTAGTGCTAGGTGCTGGCCTATGCTTCTCTGAGAATGGGTAGAGCACTTGAATTTTTGTGTCAACCCTGAACTGAAGTGATTAAGTTTTTTTCAGAGGTTTCTAAATCATTTTTTGCCCATACACTAAAACAAGCAATAGCACAATTTCACATGATCTGGTCATTTGGGGCAGCTTTATCATTAAATAATTATTCAGATTTATGTATGTAATGAAAAGTTCTCTTCATTACTGGTAAGAATTCTGCATAAAATAACTGGATGAAGTATGCTTGGGTCTTGGTGCAGCTAGTGCTCCAAAGTGTGTAGTCAGAAACTTGCTGTGGAAGACTGAACTGATTATGTTTGCCACCCTTCCAACACATTAGTTAGGATTACATGTTGTTTTCAATTTTCTGCAGTTTAATAGTGGAAGTGAGATCTTACAGAACATACTCCTCTGTTATCCGAACCTGCAGTTACAACAAACACAGATGGCTCAAAGTAGTCAGGCTTACTCAGATAGACAGTGTTTTCAGTTGTGAGCTTGTTCTGTAGCCCAGGTTTTTAGTTTTGAAAGGTTGAAAGGAGCTAGTTCTGGCGTTGTTGTTGAGTGTGGTCTAGTTTAGCTGTACTTTTGAGCTCACAGGTTGGGCAGAAGAGTGTAAGGAGACTTTATGGAAAACAGCCTGCAACTGCCTCTGAAGTTCCCATCGCTGTCTATAAAACCAGACTTCTCTTTTTTTTCTGGCTTTCTATCAAGTATCAGAAGGAGCTCTTCTAAGAGAATAGCAGAGTTATAGAAATGCAGAGCTTCATGTCCGTTAGAACATGAAGCTTGAGCGTGTCCAGAGAAGGGCAACGAGGCTGGTGAGGGGCCTTGAGCACAAGCCCTATGAGGAGAGGCTGAGGGAGCTGGGATTGTTTAGCCTTGAGAAGAGGAGGCTCAGGGGAGACCTTATTGCTGTCTACANGAATGACTTGTCTGCCGAGACGGGGAAGGGGGGAGTGGTGTGGAGAGATGCTGTCATGCCCATGAACTTGTCACTGACTCCTCTGGAGGAAGAATTCAATCTAGGTAGTTCTTAAATGAATGAAGAAGAATGGTAATCTTCTCTATGGCCACCGTGCCAGATGTACACCAAGTGAAAACCACACTAATACCTACCGAGTTTAAATAATTTTGTATAGAACAATTAAAAACCGTAAATGAGCACAGTTTGAAAACTGAAATGCAAGTGCTTAACTACATACGGAATTCTCAGCATTAATAGGAAAAGTTTTAAGGGTGCAGAGTGGTAGGTTGTCAGGCAGTCTTTCGGGTCAAAGCAGAGTTTTCAGGTTAAGCGTCAAATGTTGAGACTGACTGCTGCTTGTTTTATTTTAGAACACTTCCATACCAATAAACATCCAGGTAGTCACTCCTGTTTACACAACTGTGTGAAAGACAGGCTGATCTTGCAGATGACAAGATAGGCACAGAGATTTAGAGCCCTGAGATGAAAATCCTCTCAAATATTCCTAAGTGTATTCATTTAGACTGCGAACTGCAAACATTGACTTGGACTAGGTGATCGGGGGATTGGACTAGATGATCTTTCGAGGTCTCTTCCAATCCATAGTGATTCTATGATTCTATGATTCTGGTTTAAATCACTATTGGCTTGGATATTTAGATAATTAATAATGGACTGAAACAGACCTGCTGTGCCTGCCCTCCCCATATGCAAGGGCTGCACAAGGAGAAGGGAGAGGAGATGATGTTTACTGCACTGTCTGCGCTCTGGAGGGTTTTCTTCACCAAACCCTGGGCTACCCTTTGGCTGTTTGCTGGCAGGATGCAATGTGTTAATGAGCCAATTGATCGCTTGTCTTTGTCCAGGTAGGGTCCTAGAGGTCCATCTAGGACAGGGCCTCTTGCTATCTAAGGGGCTGATTAATAACCCCTGTGGTTTTTTTATCTTGTTTGGCAATTCTTCTTTGAGACAAGACCCTTTCTTTGTAGGCTCCTACTCAGTTCTGTCTTTTATTTGCTCCTGCGACCTCATTACTCCCTTTAATCTGTTAAACTTGTTCCTCACCAAGCCAGCAACTCCTTACTCATGTCAAGTTTGTATACATGTAAAAAAGAAGTAAGTTTTACATGTTCACCCTGCACTATAGTAGATGTTCCTGCAGAACATCCTGCAGAACAGAGTTGTTGCCAGATGAAGCTTTTGCAGGCAGTGTAGATTGTAGCTGCCTTTCCCAGAGCACACAAGCGAAGAGTGTGTGGGCAAGCACATGTGTGACTGCTGGGTTGATTTCTCCACATGGACTTTTTGGATGGAGTACAATTTTAGACAAGGTGAGAACACACAAGAACTGTAGGGTTTTTGAGTAATATTCTTTGATTTTTTGTTTTATCTATTAACAATTCTATAGGAAATCAGAGATGTGCAATTCAGCACACAGGAAACAAAACCTGCACCTTACACAATAGACATGAAAAAATTAAATCTCAGTTTAAATTGTTGATTCATTAGTCTTCGTTTTATTGAAAGCTGCAAGAGGAAGAACTTGCTGCTAAAGTCACTGATGTTCTTTTCTGTCCTTGCTGACGGAAATTAATGGGAGCTTTGCCACTGATTTGAACGGGGACAGGATGTTGTGCCGTACTGGCATAGGTGCAACCAAGCTGTGCACTCTTTTGAACTTCACTTTCCTTTCAGCTTGCCTCGTGCCTATACCCCAAGCTGTTTTCATGGCACCTTATTTGGAGCGTGGTTTAAAACTCTGCTGACATTCCTGCTGTTTGTGTTGTTGTCATTGCAACTGGCATCACAGCTTTGCTCTCATTAGGTCTGGTCTGTCTCCCCCTTTCCCCTCACGCGCCGTAGGTAATGATGTTACTGCGGGGTGGACACTTGCACTCTGGCCCACCTAGAGAAGGAGCTCTGCCTCATAAACAGTGTTGTGGTAGGCACGTCGAGTTACTGCACTTAATGTGTCTGCTACCCTGCTGCTTGAAACAGCTTCCACGCTTCACCTCATCAGCAGATATGTCTTGTAACTTAAAGAAAAGGCAGTTTGTCAGGCAACAAAGCATCTTGCTTTTTAGCATGAGACCAGCTAATGTATTTGGTACTTTGCTGTGAGGATCAGTTTGATTCTACTTACATTTGTCACTTCTTTTCATCCCTGTGAAATGTGTAGTTCCACTCAGGCACAGCAGCTGCTAACGTCAACTTAGAAATGGTTTTAGTATCATATCCCAAAGGACCCTAATGAGGATTTCCTGAAGTTCTTGCATACAGGTCACGGGTGTGAGTGAGGAGGCAGGGAGGGATATGAAAGTCCTGAAGCACTTCTTGGGCACATGCCAAAGCAGAGGTGTGCATCATTGTCTTCAAATGTAGAGTGATTCAGCATATGGGGGATATACGTAATGTGAAAGTCCTCATCACGTAAGAATAGCCATACCAGGTTAGATGAGCGTAGTATCCTGTTTCATACTCCCATTTATCTTCAGATCTTTGATCCTCTGATTAAGATTTCTGTGAGGGGGATGTTTCTGAGTTTTTCAATGGATACAGAAGGAAGTGCAAGGGGATTGGACTAGATGATCTTTCGTGATCCCTTCCAATCCCTAACGATTCTATGATTCTAGGTACAGAAGGGAAAACTTGACTCTTGAAAACTGGATTTTCTGTCAGATGCACAAATCCCGTTTGTTGGAGTTTTTTTGGCAAATCATTCTGATCAGTTTATTTACCCACATTTATATAATTAGGTAGTTTTGGGGTTACAAGAGGGGAAATGAAGAACAGGTGATACTGCTTTCGTTTGTATGTAGACTAGACAATAATGTTTGGTAAGCAGGCTGACAAATCTCCACGGTAAACCAGTGGGCTTTATGCCCCGTCAGATGGCAAATGGTTGGACTTGCTGCCAGCCATCACACCACCTTTAGTGTCTAAGTCACCGTATTTTCCAGTGAGCTAGGCACGTGTGCAATACTTCTATAGTCATAACAAACACAGCAGCAGCGCGTGGCATTTTCACTGGAATCAGCGTACATAATAATAAAAAAACCCTTGCTGTCTTAAGCCCATCTATAAAAAGCTTATCTTGGAGAGCATGAAAGCACCACATTGTCCTTGAGGGGTGACTCTTTCGTTCTTTGTGAGTTTTGGGGAGTTTTGGTTTGCTGCTTCGGGATGCGTATGGTCTAAGCACAGCTGTCTTGGGTCATGTGTGTTTTAATAAACACTCCTCCCTCCTAATAACACTGAAGCCTTTGTCAAAGCTGGCTCCAGGTTTACAGCATTTGTTTTGGGGCCGAGTGGTGTTTAATTTGGGAAATGCATTGTGCAGCACAGGTATGCTATTTTGAGATGTAAAATCTAATCTCTTCTGTGGAAAAACTGAGTGATGAATGTCAGCTGCACCAACAGTGACATTCAAAAGGGGTTACAGTACGGGTAAGGGAGAAGAAAAAAATATTAAAGGAGATTTTTCCAATCTATTTATCACTGTAAAACTTGAATTAGAGCTGAGCTTCTCTAGTTCACTTCTTTCTAAGTCTCTGCAGAATGTGATTTTCAACTGGAAGGCAGAACTAAAAACTTTTGGCAGAATTTAACTCATCCATTCAAAAAACAATGAAGTAGTATCTTGCTGTTTTGGCAGTATCAGACACTTCCTGCTGTGACACAACAGAAAGAAGGATAAGAAGAGAGGTCTAGCCTGCTAAACCTAATTCAGCCATAATATTTGTTTAATTCATTACAACTCTGAGAAGTAAACATGGAAGCTAATCTCAGCTGTTGCTTTTGTAGGAAACAGTCAAACAAAACTTACAAACTTGATTTGCTTTAGTGGAGATCCAGGAGCATCACAGAAAGCATCACAGGAGCATCTCCTGGAGGACCAGGAGACTAAGACAGCAGTGTGTTGTTATGCTGCGGAATTACTACAGCTTTCAGTGGTTTGCACAGCAAATAGACCTGGCTCCTCATTTAAGATATAAAGCTGTAAATCTGAAATGAACATGCTAATTGTTTTGCAAATAAGAAAAACAAGTGATGAAACAGGAACAAGCTGACGAGGATGGTGGTGGAGTCACCATCCCTGGAGATGTTCAGAAAGCGAGTGGATGTGGCACTCTGGGACGTGGTCTAGTGGTCATGGAGGTATGGGGTTGAAGGGTGGACTTGATAATCTTTGAGGTCCTTTCCAACCTGAATGATTCTGTGTATGAAAATTATTTTTCCTTTTTCCATCTGCAGGAAGTCACCAAATCTGTGCAACCCCTTCTGCTGGGAAGAATAATAGCTTCCTATGATCCAGACAACTCTGACGAAAGGTCCATAGCTTACTACCTGGGCATAGGCTTGTGCCTTCTCTTCCTTGTGAGAACACTACTCATACACCCTGCTGTATTTGGTCTTCATCATATAGGAATGCAAATGAGAATAGCTATGTTCAGCTTGATTTATAAGAAGGTAACTGCTTAATATAAACTCAAAGCCAAACCTCTGTCTGTAGCCTACGTAAATTTTAGGCGAGTTTGTTGACAGATTGATAGCTAGTGAGGGCACACAAAGTACTCAAAAGAATAATGCGAGTGACCTCAGTTTCTGACAGCTCTCCATTTCCTACATCCAAATAATGAAATACTTGTCTGCAGCTGGTTTGGTGGTCAGCCTCTGTGTGACTTCAGGCTTGCTGGGTATATGGTAAGGTGCCTTAATTGTTTTATGCTGTGCTCCTGTTATGCAACTGTATTGCAAAGGAAGAATAACGTGTGCTGGTGGCCAAAGAATACTTTCAAAAGAGGATTAGAGATGAAGATTTAAACAACAGATAGACATAACACAGGAAGGATTGAGTTTGAAAGACACCAGGTGTCATCTCTGTAGCATAAAGAATCAACAGATACTATTGCATTGCATGTTCACAAATCCAAATATTTTAAAGATGCTTCGTTTTTCCAGTAGCAAATTAAACAAACATGTTAATTGCTCCAGCATAAAACTCACTGTGAAAATACCTTTCAAAAATATTTATCGAGATGGGCACACTAGGAGATTGTTGAGGATGCACAGCAGCACACAGCATGCATGCTGAATTAAAACATGCATTTGCATATATGTCTATACACATAAAATATTCAACAGAAAGCGAGGTCTAAATCAATAAATCAATATTTGTAAAGCAATCTAATGGCTCTGTTAAATTCAAGTGACAGAAACAACACATCTAATGAGACTTTATATCATAAGCAGGTAAGTTATCTGTTATTTGTGCTGCCATACCATTGCTTGTTACTTTTATCTATGTTTAATCTCTTTTATGAGGTGACGTTTTATCACTTTTCTTTTCTTTTCTTTTACAGATCTTAAAACTGTCAAGTAGAGTTCTAGATAAAATAAGTACTGGACAATTGGTCAGTCTTCTTTCCAACAATCTGAACAAATTTGATGAGGTGTGTCACTGTTCTAATCCTCTTGGTGATCCATCAAATACAAACTGTTCAAGACAAATATTAAGGAAGGAAGGAGCATAAATGACAAACTGAACTGACTCTTCTTTGTAGATATGAGTCACTACCTTAAGAAAATATGTTGGCTTGTGGTCATGGACATATTTCTTTTGATACTTGTCCTTTTTCCTTTATGCTGGTTAGCAGAGGAAACTTAAGAAATAGGTATGCCATAAAACTATGCTTTCTCTGTGGTCCAGTATGGAATCTGCCAGGAGACTTCTGGGTTACTCAGCTGGTTTCATAGAGGTTGGAACTTGCTTGTTCACTACTTCCATCCTCTTTTCCTGATCACCTTAGCTTTTTACTAAGGTGATCCAGTCCATTCCTGCCACTGAACAATAGGTGTTGTTCAGCATCCTGTTGATACTCTTACCTACACCTAAAAGTGAAAAAGTCTTGACCTTAGTAGGAGTCACTCTCAACATCTGTCTCAGACAGTACTACCGGAGTCTCCTGCAAAACCTCTCTTTGGTTAAACACAGAGGTAAATCCCTGCTAATTGCTTTAGGAACTCGAAAATCTATGAAATTCCATTTGGGGTGTGCATTTAACTCAGCCACTGGTAGTACAAGATTTGCTTCCTACGAAGAAAGAAAGGCTGGATCTAAATGGGTGCGTTGATTTTAAGCAACGCATTGGATATGGCAGCTGTTGCTAATACCAGTTAGCACCAGTTAGCTGCAAGAAGTGCCCTGTCACAGAGCCCTTTGCAGCCTGGCCACATGATTCAGCCCAAAATCTCCTCGGTGTGAAGAAACGTAACTGAAGCAGGCAGCGGTGTCTTTTGAAGCAGTTGTGTGCACACCGCAGTCGTCTCTTCACCAGAGTAATGTTTGCCTCCTGTATCAGATTTAATCACTCTCAGAAGATTCTTCTGTGTATTTTTCTCATCCTGCAATGGTTGAAAAAGCCAGCACTGATGGCAAATGCTGTTTACTTTCACAAAGTAGAAGAATCACATGGGATTCTTTTCCCACGCATTTACATAGCAAAGAGAAATTGTAGACTGAACTTTGCCTTACGAAAATCAAAGTTGAGGTGTGGAAGCTGTAGGTGTTGCTGCCATGTCATCACCATTAACACCTGGAATGCTATGTGCGTTCTCCTTTGTGAACTTGTTTTACTACAGGAAATACTTGTACCAGTCTTCATTACATTTTTCAAATTATCGCTTTAGCGACGTCTTCCTTCTCATGTAGATTTCAGAGCATATCTGTAACTTGCATTATTATTGTTTGTCTGCTGTGGGCTTCCACAGGGTCTTGCTTTGGCTCATTTCGTATGGATCGCGCCTCTACAAGTGGCACTGCTGATGGGACTGCTCTGGGACATGTTAGAAGCGTCTGCGTTTTCTGGGCTTGCTTTTCTCATAGTCCTGGCCTTTTTCCAGGCCTGGCTGGGACAGATGATGATGAAATACAGGTAACGAGACCGGTTTAAAATATTTCAGTATGTTGGTTGAAGAAGTTTGTACCACTTGATTAACAGTCTCTAGTTATGACATTGCTACAAAGGAGGTATTTTTTTACCCCCAAATGACACAACTGGTTGTCTCTATGTTGTGTTAAGTTCTTTTAATTGTTCATCAGTGGAGATGTTTAAGACCGCCTGCATGTGTTCCTGTGTGACTTGGTCTATGGGGATTGGACTAGATGATCTTTCGAGGTCCCTTCCAATCCCTAATGATTCTATGATTCTATGAGGAATTCAAAGCCAGTTGGTAGTGTCAGAAAAGTCGTTGACAAGCCTTTACTCAGCTAGCAGCAGCTGTCTAAACTCAACAAAACAAAAGGTCTAATGTGTGGTAAACACAATTTGAGAACACATTGTGGAACTGAAACTCTTTGGTAGTGACTTGATTTATGCTTTTCAGAGCTTATATATTCTCCTCAGTAAAACAAGATTTCTAGTAAATCTTTTCAGAGCCTGCATTATAATTATGTTAAAATAAACATTCAAAAGTGGGCATGAAAGTTTTCAGAAGACATAATGGGATCAAAACTCATGCCTCAGAATGAAAAAGATGGAGATGCCTTACTGCTATTTTGTTTTGTAGGAATAAAAGGGCAGGAAAGATCAATGAACGACTTGTCATCACCTCAGAAATAATTGAAAATATTCAGTCAGTGAAAGCCTATTGTTGGGAAGACGCAATGGAAAAAATGATTGAGAGCATCCGTGAGTAAGTGTTATCATCTGTTAGTCAGATTTTTTTATGCACTTTGAAAAACAATGATTAAGTAGCTAGGAACATAGTCTGGTAAGAAGCAGTGATCCTCCATAAACTACCCGTGCATCCCCACACTGCAGTTTGAGGTTTTTTCACAATTTGTAAAATTCCCTACGGAGGGGAGGTTTTTATGCGCTTCCTCATTTGTGGTCGTAGTGCTTCAGAGGTGAGTGCACAGGTAAAACAGTTGTAGCATCTGTGTTTCTGGCCAACCCCATCCTCATCTTAGAATAAAAAGCTCTTTTGTGACGGCTACTTAAGGCTCTGCAGACTTTCCTCTTCTGTGGTGAAGGAAACAGAATAAATCCTCTGCAGCCAGTTTCTGAGGAATGCAGTCAGTCTGTGTTTAGGTGTTTCCAGTGCTCCATGCAGTCTGTGAAGTGAGTGAAGTGGTGCAGCTTCACGTATTCATCCTCCACAATGGCAGCACATTTTATGAGCTGTAGGTAGCCTTGTGTAATGTTTGTCTCTCCAATTGGTATTAACATTGAACCGGAACTAGCAGACCTGAAGCAGAAAGGGGGTAAAAGAGCTAACCTACTTAGCTGGGAGCTGTGAGAAGAGGTCTTTGTTACTGCCCTGGGGGAAAGGAAAAGTGTCATATTGATTGATGGATGACGCTGCCTTGAAGCTGTCCCATGTGTTTGCTTAGTCCTTTACAGAGAATTGAAAAATTGAAATTCTCTGCCAGCTGTGTGACTGGGAAAATAAAAGAAAATAGAAGAAATGTAAGTGTTATATTGTCACGTAAATGAGAGAGACCAAATGATATTGTCACACAAACACCTTTTTGTTCAGCTGCTTTCTGACAGACAGCCCAAGGAAAGCCAAGTGTTCTTTACCTTTGGAATAAGGAAGATGTTAAAATGTGTAATGATTTACTATAAACAGCCAGAGAAAATTCAGTCTGAATCCAGGCTGGGAGCTCCAGCTTTTGAGTGGAACCGGTTAGGATATCCTTCGTGTCCCTGGTTACATGCATTGTTTTAGAAAACTTGAGGCCATGTCTTGTGAGCAAATCCTGTAGAAATGAATTAAAGATGTTTAAGCCCACAAAATGGCCACAGAAACCTGGAGAAAGGGGCTATCATTCCGTGGCCTATATTACCTGTGATAGTTTGTTGTGAACTTTGTAATGCTGGAAATAAATTTTTATTATATTATGAATGATCTTTTAAAATACAGGAATGCTAACGACATTATCAGATCAAAGTATTTATCTTGTTATCTGCACCAGAACACCATGTTTTTTGAGGGTTCTTGCCCCATCAGGCTTGAGCTGCCAGGGCTGGCCAGGTGTTACTCTGCTGCAGGCTGCATAAGGAGAAGGCGAGCCAGCAGGTCGAGGGAGGTGATTCTCCCCCTCTACTCCGCTCTGGTGAGACCCCACCTGGAGTCCTGCGTCCAGTTCTGGAGCCCTTATTACAAGAAGGATGTGG
>VXBP01002727.1:214062-296785 GCA_013400115.1 Rhinopomastus cyanomelas | reverse complement strand
GGAGGTGTTTAAGGCCCCGTCCTTGGAGGTGTTTAAGGCCCCGTCCTTGGAGGTGTTTAAGGCCCCGTCCTTGGAGGTGTTTAAGGCCCCGTCCTTGGAGGTGTTTAAGGCCGGGCTGGATGAGGCTCTGGCCAGCCTGATGTAGGGTGGGGTGTCCCTGCCCATGGCAGGGGGATTTGAACTGGATGATCCTGTGGTCCCTTCTAACCCAGACTGATTCTATGATTCCATAACTTCTTCCCAGTGAGGGTGACGGAGCACTGGAAGGGGCCACCCAGGGAGTTTGTGGAGTCTCCTTCTCTGGAGAGGTTCTCCTCTGCGTGGCCAAAAGTGAGTTGCAGGGCACCAGGGTCAAAATAAGAGCAGTCAGCAGAAAGATTCAGCTCCGTGGGTTAGGACTATCAACTCAGAAAATTAATTGTGCTTCTTGGATTATTTCTCTTTTTATACAGTAGCCTGCTGTAAGATGTGTAGACATTGTGGAAGCAGCTAAGAGTGGTCACTGGTTACATCCCTGACTGCACAGCAGTCAGTAGGCTGCTGGGGAGACTAAGTTTCTGCGGGAAAAGGCAGGTGGAGAGCAGAGTCCCTGCTTTCCATCTCTACAAGCTGAGGTTAACCGATACTTTATCTCATGGCTAAGTCTGTGAGGGGTCCTCTGCAAAATGAGGTGACACTACAGTTGAACTGTGGATTGTTCTTAGGATTTTTGTGGTGCTGTGTAGCAAATCTGGCATTTCAAATGATCCTATTTCTAGCAGAGTTATGTGTCTAGATGACTGAATGACTGTGGCGTGATGCTGCTGGGGGTGCATCATATACCACAGCATTAGATGCTTAAGGATTCTTGTGCCAGGAATTGTGGTTTATGAGGGACCTAAATCATGGCATAGGTCATTGTTGTTTTGTATGACTTCTCTGAACATTGGTGCAAAGTTTGACCCCAAGTGTTTTAGGCTCTTGCTTTTTAACTGAAAACTGAAACACTAGAAAATAAGAAGGATGAGTGAACCTCTGAGTTGATAGTTGTACCAACAGCTCAGTTCAAAATATTTGTAAGATGTAAATCGTGGAATGATCTCCTAATTGTTTGTGTGTGTGTGTGTTTGTTTGTTTTAACAGAGCTGAACTGAAGCTTACCCGAAAAGCTGCTTACGTGAGATATTTCAACAGCTCGGCCTTCTTCTTTTCAGGCTTCTTTGTCGTGTTTTTGGCTGTGCTTCCATATGCTGTGATTAAAGGAATTATTCTCCGAAAAATATTTACCACCATTTCCTTCTGCATTGTTCTTCGAATGACAGTGACCAGGCAGTTTCCCGGGTCTGTTCAGACCTGGTATGACTCTGTTGGAGCAATAAACAAGATACAGGTAGGGTCCATACCCTCAAATCTTCCCAAGTACGTAAGCCAATTCTTCAGAGCGTGCTATCTTGTCAGTTGATCAACAAAAGCACAGAGCATTTGTGTAGGCTTTCCAAATATACTATCTCTTGCTTTGACTACGCACCGTGAAATGTCACGACATTATTATGTGGTTCCCCAGGCAGCTTAACCACAGGAGGCTCATGCAGCCTGCCCATTGCTGTTCTAAAACAGGGGCATTTAACTATTTCTTCTCATTGCAGAGTATGAAACATAAGAAAAATCTATTGTCAGCTGCGGTGCTAAAGAGATGTTTTTCCTTCAGAAGAGGAAGTACAAAATTAGTCCATGTTTCCAGTAGTTGCAATCACGAATCTTCTGCTTTCCCAGCTATTAGTGGCAAGAATAGCAGGAGATTGGGCACCTTATGCAAATGTGTGTTGCCTTCGTTATGAGTAGCAAACTTAATTAAAGTATTTGTTAAATAATTATTGCCTACCTTACCTGCTGTGATCAATTGGTCATACACCAGCATGAGAGGCTTATCTCTGGAGTTGAATCAGGGTGAATGCTCATTAGCTCTGCTTTATCTGCTGTTTTGAAGTCACTGCTCAGGAAAATAATTGTTACTTTATTTTGCGGTGAGATTGTAGGCTTTAAAAAAGCATATTTATAGATTGGTTTTGGTAAGACGTAGGTTTTATTATTTTTAGTGCTACAAGAATGCCTCTTACAGATCTTCATCAGAGCTATGAACCTTAATATAGAACAAGAAGCAGGTGTTAATTTTTTTTTTCAACTGGGCAGAAAACTTGAGAAATCTAGCCGTAAACCTTTCTATTTGATATTCAGAAGCCCTTTTTCTTTGGTCACAATTTAGGCAGTCCTTGTACCTAAGGTTCCCTACATGTTGGTAGAGGCAACCTGTCTCTCCTGGTTCCTGAAAAGGGTATATAGCACCCTGTCACAGAACTGGCAATGACAGCTGTTGTACCACTCCCCTCACTCTGCTGAATACTTGTCTTGGGGGATATTAGCTCTGTGGGTGCTCTGGAATTCATAAATATTATCTATTTTGGGCAGGTTCAGCACAGATCTCATAGGCAGACTACACAAAATCACAGGACAGATGCCCTTTACTTGTAACAAGAAAAAACCCACAAAAGCCCATTAATATATTTCTGTGATTGAATTTCCATATCAGTTTAGAGAGCTTGCTGGGTCAGATACATCCCTGTGTTATTATGTTTTTCCCTGTATCTAGACCCACGTTTTGTAGACCATGAAGCGCTGCAGGCTCAGTGTGCTTTCTCTGACTGTCACTGCTCCAGCAACTCCACTGGATGACCCCACTTCCTTTGTTATGAAAGCCTAGATATCGTTTCCTTTTTTTTTGCACAAGCTCTGTGTATTTTGCCTTCCAATTTTTTAACTTCCCGCCCTTTCAGTCACCTGCTTTTTCCATTCTGCTTACTCTGCTTGGAAGATTTGCGGGCACACTTTAGAGAACTAGTTTTCTCGTGTACCTGCTTAGTTTGTCCACTGTATTACCCATGTGGAGCTATTTGGTTCCACATCATTTAAAAAAACCATTTAGAGAAAACAGTATCTGCAGCCTGTGTGAACTTAACAAAATAACAGAGGAGAGGAGCTGTCTTTCCCACATTAGCAAAGGTTTACTCTTTGGGTTTTTTTCAGAGTATTATCCGAAAAGGTCACACGAGTGGCAGGTTGTTGACATTTCATTTGGAATTACTAGTTGGTACTGCATTGGACAGGGTCATTATTGGCCTTTTTGGTTTTAATTTGGGCTTTTTTGGTGTTTTGGAGTATTTTTTTTGTTTGCTTTCTTTTATTTCGTTTGGGTTTTCTTGTTTTAGTTTTGTGTTTTGTATGGTGTTGGGTTTTGTTGTTGCCCTGATTTTTTTTTTAAGTTTTTTTGGTTTTCCTCTTGGTAGAGACATTACTCCAACTCTTTTAAACTCTTACAGTATTGATTCAGGGAGACAGTAGCAAATAGCCGCTTTGTTTCGCTGTTTGCCAGAGTACAACCCTCCGCATTCTACTCAGAACCCAAAGCTTATTTTGAAAAAGATTAAGATTGGAGGGGTAACACTACCTGATACAACTCCTGAAACTGAAGGAAATGACAAGTTTTGATTTGCCTTGAGTCCAAATCAAGACTTAATTGGTTTCTTAACTAGAACCAAATGAGTTTTCACTAGCAGTGAAAGAACTGTTTCAGAGACAGAAGGGTACAGGTTGGAAGGGACCTCGAAAGATCATCTAAGTCCAGAGACATTTCCTTCTGCATCTGAACGATGTCGTATAAGCTGCATTTGTGCCTCTGTGGCACTGTAGTGCAACAGCACCCTCAGAAATACTAGTGATTGCTCAGTGTTGGCAAGCAGGTACTGCTTTGTGTGATACAGCCATCGTCCTTCACTGTTTCCTCTCATCTGCTTCATGATGTTTCTAGGATTTCTTGCTGAAAAAAGAATATAAAGCTCTGGAATATAATTTAACTACCACTGGGGTTGAGCTGGACAGCGTAACAGCTTTTTGGGATGAGGTTAGTAATTTTACCCAAACTGAATTAAAACACAGAATGTAATTTTTGAACCAATGTTTACCTCGGTATTCTCTAAAAAGGGCAGCCTGTAATCCTTAATGTAACTGGTTTCAGCTATGGGCAAGCAAGGACTGTATGGCAAGCAATTTATGCATGCTGTTTAATTATCCATGCTTGAAAAACCTTGCAGGAAACCTTTTAATAAGCACCGAAACCGGGAATAAGTAGCTATATCTGATTTAAGCCAGGCTGTGGCATGTGTAGTCACTAGAAAGCAGTTCTATAATAGGCATCTTGTGTGCGCCCGCAAACTTGGCAGCGAGTCCAATATGTACATTTAATGTACCCGTGTTTACTTACAAATCAGGATGTTACAGACAGGAAAAGTAACATCAGACAAATGAGTTGATTTATTTTCATAAGCCCATTGTATGATATACACGCCTGCACATGCAAGTTGTATTGATTTTTTTAAGTGCACACAAATACACGTCTGTGTATTTTGCAGGGCATTGGAGAGCTGTTTGTAAAAGCAAACCTGGAAAACAACAACAGCAAAGCTCCTAGCACTGACAACAGTCTCTTCTTCAGTAATTTTCCCCTTCATGCCTCTCCTGTTCTTCAGGATATAAATTTCAAGATTGAGAAGGGAGAGTTATTAGCTGTTTCTGGATCTACTGGAGCCGGCAAGGTATTTCTGTTTCTGTTACTTCAAATAAAGTCACAATGATTTTAAGAAAAAATATTGTTGTGTGCCTGGGACTTGTGGTATCTACCTGGTTGCTTGTGCTCTGGTCCCTACAGTGCCTCACCCAGATAGGCTTCCTGAGTCCCATGTGGAAGCCTGAGGAGATCCTGCTGCAGCTGGCTGTTTTCTGGGAAAAATTGTCGTTTAGATTATTTGTCATTTTAGAACCCCAAATATTTTCAGTACATTCAGTTTGCAGATAACACATAGAATTAACCTCATTAATATAAAATTAGTTGAACTCTGATGCTCTTACTCACTTCAAAGAGCAAGTAAGTAGATGAGACTTTCATCTTCACTGGGGTTTCTGAGGAGGTGTGAAAGTCAAACCAAAATTCATTATGCATTTGGAAATGTTTCCTGCTTAACAAATTATTGGTGAATGTATTCTGGTTTCTTTTACTTGTATGGGGGAAAGTAGCTGATCTATTAGAGTTGATTGAAACTGAAGAAGCTTCAGATATACAAACAGTAAATTTGTACTTTTCAAGGCAATAATGAGAAAAGGCTTATAATGTTATCTGCAGGATTTCTTTTAAAAAGGGGTTACACAGCTCACACACAAAAAAGGAAAACAATTTTCCTTGCACCCTCTGTATTTAAGGTTTCCTTCATGTTCCTTGAGGCTGCTACTGTATGTATTCCAGGAATATCAGGCTTGTGAAACAGACTGCATATGTATTTTACCTGTAACAGCTATGAAGCCTGACATCAATTCTTTCATACTGCTTCAACATTAGATAGGGTTTGGCCCAATTTGATGTTTTTTCCATGTTATGTGGCAGCAGATACAGTCGTTTGGCGTTCAGTGTGCAAAACACATGAAGCAGCTGTCCTCTGCAAGACCAGAAAAACCTCACTCAGCATTTTGGAAAAGTCATATTGTGGCAGAATAGAAAGAATCTTCTGAGACTCCCCCCACGTATTATATAACTTGTCAAAGGATCTCTGGGCTTGACAGCATGGAACTGTGGCTTAGAAAAATTTTTAGATCTTTGGCTGTTATGTCCCAGCTTCGTTGACTGTTTATTAGCTATTAAAACACCACTGGAATGGCTCTGTAACATACTTATCCTTGTGTTTCTCAATTCTATTCTTTGATCTAGTATCCAGTGATGTGTAACGAGGTTACTGCCAGCTACTGATTAACTTTGAAAGTATAACGTGTCAGCTCTGAAATTGCAATCAATTCTTTTATGAAGGGAAATAGTAAATACATTTAGGTCATGCATTCACGTAAAGGAATACACGTAGCAGGCACAGAGGAAAATCTAGATCACGGTGAGTAGTTTGTGAGTGCTTGTACAAACACACACAAAGAAGTTGCATTTTTCAAGGTAATACAGACAAATGGCTTGTGAACACCGGCAGTAAACAGGAGTTGTGTTGTATAAAGGACAAGCAACATGGTCACTGACAATGTTAAAAATCAGATCATACACTCCAAAAATGCTAGCCCCTTATGTCTGTATGTGTCTCATGATGCTCACATTTTTACCTTGCAAAATTACTGGAAGTGGTTTTATTTTTTGTGAGATATCTTACACAATTTTTATCATAGGACGAGGGGCAATGGGTGTAAGCTGAAACATAGGAGGTTCCACATAAACATGAGAAGGAACTTCTCCACAGAGAGGGTGACAGAGCACTGGAACAGGCTGCCCGGGGAGATTGTCGAGTCTCCTTCACTGGAGACATTAAAAACCCACTTGAACATGTTCCTTTGTGACTTGGTCTAGGTGATCCTGCTGTGGGAGGGGGATTGGACTAGATGATCTTTCAAGGTCCCTTCCAATTCCTAATGTTCTGTGATTGTGTGATTCATTGAAAGAAGTTTCTTTCATTTCAGAAGCCCTTCAGAACCACCCGTACCATGAATATCTCCATTCCTTGAAGCTTGCACTAGATCAGTAGTTACACAGCCACTCTTAAGATGAATGTACCATCGAAGTACCATCAAAGAATGACTCGCACCTTGTGTAGCATTTCTTATGGTTGTGCAGATCTCTCTTATGTATTGACCAAGTGTTAATGATTTTTCAGACTTCTCTTCTGATGTTGATAATGGGCGAATTGGAGCCTTCACAGGGTAAAATTAAACACAGTGGAAGGATATCCTTTTCACCTCAAGTGTCCTGGATCATGCCTGGAACAATAAAAGAAAACATCATTTTTGGTGTATCCTATGACGAATACAGATACAAGAGTGTCATCAAAGCCTGCCAACTAGAAGAGGTCAGTCGTCTAGGACTCTTAACATCTGTGATCCAACCCAAGTGGAAAAACCCAATGAAAACGTTAGGGGAGTGGAGCTTTAAGTAATCAAGACATGTCTGAGATGTAAGGAACTCAGCCTCTTGTCCTAGTTTTGTGGAATTGCAAGTCAGCCTTTTGCCAGCTCCTTTGGAGAGTATCTGTTAGTCAATTGTGCTTGTTTGCACAACAGGTCATAAATAAGCTGGCTCAGATATTGTAAGCTAGAAGTACTTTTCCTGCTTTTTTTTTTAATGCTTCTTCTCCATAAAAAAAAGGTTTTCCTTGCAGTCATGAGCATTAGCCTGGTTTCCTCCTTCCTTTCTTTTGCACTCCAAAACTGGTTCCAGGGAGACCTAGAACTCTGTTACAGAAACCTGAGATACTCAGCAGAAAGCCTAGAATGAAGTTAGATTTTTCCATGTGCATGAAAACTTCTCACACTGGAAATTACTGCAGGATCTACCTTTACGTGACATGAAGCTCACAATTTGTGCAATGATAAGGAACTGTCATTGTGCGGCTTTGATGTTGCCAGGGGCTTGTGTAGAGAAGATCTCTTTTCACATTGCAAGATAGAAAAGGCAGAGCACAGTGAACACACTTTCCTTTAGTGCCAGTCAGTAAGGAAACAACAGCCAGTCAGTTTAAAAACACTCTGCTTTGTCTTAGACAAGTGATAAAGTCAGATTTTCTCATGTGTTTATGGCCATTTCAGCTTGTGTTGGGATTGTGTTGTGTTGGAAGCCTTTGAAGGCTTCTCAAAACACATTAACAAGTTCTGTATCAGGCTTTCTGAAGAGACTGGTCCTTACTCCTGGATGTAAAAGTTCTACTTGATGCCAGAGCTCCGAGAAACACTGGCTTCAGCAGTCCAAAACTGTCCTTGCCCAAAGAGGCTTCCCAGCCCAGGTTCTTAGAGCAGAAGGTGGTTAATGAGGGCTCAGAGTTCTGGTGTTGGTAGGGCAGCTCAGTGTCTCAGTGTTGGTGGGATGTCTCAGTGTTTTGGTGTTGTTGAGACAGCTTGATGTCTCTGCAGTCTACAGTTCCTTTGTTCTCCAAATAGAGCCAATCAAACCAGCTTTGATCTCTTGGTGCTATGCTGCAGGGAATGACATGTCACCTTCTAGCAGGACTCATTACTTGATTTCAAGTTTGATACTTAAAAGTGTGTTTTCTTCTGAAGCTGAAGAAATTGATCTGGCCTGAAAAAAGGTTGAATGGTCTGGAAGGAAGCCAAAAGCATGAGCTTATTGCTGCTGTGCCTTCTAGTCTCATTAGCTGTCACGTCTTAGTTACTGAACAGAACGCAGTATGGCAGACTGAAGGGTGGATTCCAAAAGCAAATTCCCCATTTATTCCACTCTGTGACCTTTCAGAAGTTCATTGCAATAAGGGTTAGTGCTTGGTTGGATTGGGGTTGTGTGTGTTCCCATTCTTCAGAAAGAAGAGATAGGGTTTTTGCCTGTGGAAATTCACTTAGCCCCCTTCTCTACAGCTTTCACAGGTAGTTATATGATCCACCTGAATGTGGGCTTGTTGCTCGGTCTAGTTCTTACATGAGCTTTTGAAGGTGAACCAAAGATTGGTGATAAAAGAGAACTGATTTCCTTATTGCACATATGCTGAATTCAGTCAGCTCTTAACAGTGGCTATGGTGAGATTTACTTCAGAGCACTCACCAAACAAACATTTTCAGGAATACAAAGCCATTTCTGACCCCATGGGCAAAGGAAGGTTGTACTCCTGCAAAAAGAAACATACCTGCAAAGTGCCCCCTTTGCTTTGCTGTCTCCACCATCACAATGTAGAAGAAGCATGTTAAAGATCCAGTCCAGTTCCTGAGTTTTATGTGGTTTGCCTGCATTAGTGCAAATGAGATGCTACAGCATCTGTACAAGTTTGGGGTTTCCTGTCACACGAGTGAGCAAACAGCCTGTTCTAGCCTGTCAGCAGAGAAGGACACTGAAGCTCTGTGACTTTATACAGGGTGCTCTGTGGATTTTTTGGATATGTGGAGAGGTACAAGTAATGTTAGGAAAGTTTAACTTAAGTAATTTGGAGTTAATGTCAATTTCCAGAAATGTCAGCCCTGTATTCTTCTGCTTGTCTTATTGGGTTGGTTCACAGTTGATTTGCTAAGGAGTTATCACTTAGAGCCTCTTCGGAGTTGCTAAGCACTTGAGGTAAATTTATCTCACAGTAATTAGAAGGATGGAAAGTGTAAGTAAGTATTTCACAGAGCTTTCCATGTTTTTAGGCTTCCAAGTACAAAATGGGATGGTTTTTTAATTCAGAGATTTCAGGTAGCTGCATGATGTGCTTCCTACTTGCTTTCTGTCTTCTGTCTCTTGTTGTTGTTGTCTTGCTGCAATTCACCCACCCTACAGCTGCGGTAGCACGTGTGTTCATTACACACTTCAGTAAGCAAGCGGAGCGAGTTCCTAATGTAAGACATCTTCTAAAATGGAGGTCCCAGTGTGCAGATGTGGAAGTGAAGGCTCTCCACTTCTCAACCCGACCATTCCGGCACAGCTCAGTAGTCCTTAGCAATTGCCCTTTATTCAGAAGGAATAAGCTGAAACTTACTACTAAATCTGAAGTAGTTCCACAAATACAGCTTCTTCAGAGTTTGAAGGGTTGTATTAACGTCATGACAGGAGTGACATGAATATGAATGGGAATTTGTAGGAGTAGCTAGTTGGGCTTGCAAAATCTTTATTACTGATAAAATTAAAAATGGGGAGGGAATGTAGCTCGATTTTCAGATGTTTAACTTGAATAAACAGTATTAATGGCTTAGTTCACACACAGGCCTTAAGATTTTTGTTTGCTTTCAGAACTTGCTAAGTGAAAAAGGTAAAACCTTTGGACAGTTGAAACAGGAATCTCTGTGACTCAATGCTGTTAATGTTGAACAAAAGTATCCCAACAGAATGCATTCACCCAGTCAAGACTGCACAAATGATTATAGTGATTCCTGTTAAAAAATGCACAAGCACTGCATCCTGTTTAAAGGGCTGCAGGAATATATTCATTTTGAAACTGTTCTTCCACTACTTCTGTTTTTACTTTTTTGCCATGTTAAGATAGATGTTTCCCCTAGTTAGTTAATTTGATCCTTCAATAGCTATCTGAGAGACCATAAACACGTAACGGCAAATGACCTTTAAGAGATTACCACTCTTAAAGTAAGCACATGTTCTGATTTGAGAGCTGCCAGATGCTCATGAATGTAATGTTTAACATGTCACACAAATAGAGGAAGTGTTTCCATGCAAAATCAGATCATATAATTGCACTAAAAAAACATATGGCCAGATCCTGTGGGTTTTTTTAATTTTATTTTACACGGAGTTCAGGCATTAACATTAATCTAAGAATTTAGATTATGGAGAGAGTAACTAAGAGACAGTCAAAATGCCAAGCCTTGGTTTGTGTTCTTGCAAAATCACCATCCTGAGACCATGAGGTCCATCTCTAGGTGACAAATTTGCTGCAGTGTTGAGGCTGCCCTGAAACAGAAACACATATCCTTTGCATCCCATTTTCCTGCTGCACCCCTTCATGGGCACTGCTTTTAGATTGGTTTGGCTTTGGGTCGTTGATTTGGGGGTGGGGATATGCCAGATGACTAAATTAGTGGGAGTCAAGAGGTCCTTATTTCAGTGATTTAAATACTTGTGCCCTGATCTGGTGCCTGTTTTTCACAAGGGATATTGGCAGATTATAAAGTGTGTGAACAAGAGGAGTGATAAAGGTTCAAGTCTGGAACTGAGTGCTTTGTAGTAAGTAGTGCTCTACAAGAGGCTGTTAAGAGGTAGCTTAGTACCTCTTAATAGTTACATGTCTACAGTGTAAACTACATGAAAGCAAGTTACTTATCCTGTCTTCATATCTGGGGAGGGCAACAAGCATGGAAAGGAGAAGCTCTTCTCATGCTAGTGTAAACAGCTAAAATAGGTCACAGACCTCTTACAGGCAGAAAGTGCATGTAACACGTCATCTCTCTCACTAGAACCATGGCATCTCAGACACAGGGGCCCAAAAGCTTCACTAGCATGAGCAGACTCCCCTAAATGCAATTCTTGACCGTGGCCCAAAATCACGGACAGGTCAGCTGTGAAGCTGCCAATGCAGTGTTCTCCTGGGGAGAACTGTAAGTAGGTTGGCACAGTTTCTTTATAGCAGGGAAGCATCGTGATTGAAGAGATAAGTAGGCTCAGACTCCCAAATGCACTGACTTCAGGAAGTTTAGCAACCACTGAGTAAATACCTTTAACAGAGGCTCTCTGCAGTGTTCTGTGCTGATACAGTTCAGCTAAAAACCTGTTTCAGTCAAGACAGCTTTCTCCACCCCTTTCTCCACCCAGGACTCTGGGCTGATTAACTTGGATGTTGTCCTATCTTCTGTATCACTTCTGGAATCATTTAATTTCCTTACCCTGTGCTTAACCTGCGCACACGCTGCATATAAACTACTTGATGTTTCAAAAATCTGTTCCACGGGAACGTTTCACCATCGAAAAAGCAAGATGTGCCAGCGTTTGTGTGAGTTTTGAGTGAGCCTGACAGACTGCTCAGGGTCACAAACTTTTGCAGAAACAAAGTCTGTGCTTTTGCATAGTGAATCCTTCATAACTGGAGTTTAACAAAACTGAAGTTTAACAAAACCTTGGCTTTGGAATCATGGACAGAGACAGGAAAATTACCTAAATATTTTAGAAGATTAAAAAAAATGTTTCTGATGTGCTGGCACATGTTCCATGAGTGCTTGAGTACATTCAAGCTGGTTACCCAATATCCAAGATAAGAAAAATAACTGAAAATTCTTCATCTTCTCATAACTAACAGAAGTAGCCATGAGTCTGAAACGTGAGACTTGATTTCAGAACTTGGCCACATCACATTTTGCAGTTGAATTCGTAGCTGTTTTACCTCCAAGATAACTAATGTTCTGAAATCCAGAACAAACTGAAAGTTACGCTTGCTGCAAAATGACATTTCAAATTAATTATCTAAGGACTTTTAGTAATCATTTAATTGAAATCCGTAGGCTTGTTTCAATTCCTTCCCCACCTTGTCGGTATGTCAGAATGAAGCAGGAGTGCTTGGAAGCATAGAAATAATGATGGCAGCGAGCGCATGCAGCAGTGAGTTTGCCTCTTACAGCCAAGGAGCAAAACTATCCGTTCAGGTGGAAAAGCATTGTAACTCCTGTTTGAAACCCTTGGTTCTGCTTCTGCTTAACTGTTTCACCTGGCATTTTATAGAATAAAGGCTTCAGGATTTTTCTTTTTATTGCAAATAGTCCTTTACCACAGAAAAGGAATTGCAAAGGGTGTTCAGAGGCAGTGAGTTACCAGTAAGCTTCTCAATGTGATCCTCTAGAGTTAAGAATGTTAAAGAAAACCCAGCTGCTATCTACTTCATTAATGTGCTGGGATTTGTGCTGTTCAGCATCATTACATTAGGCTTGTCCCTGGCTTGATTTCACTTCCCGCACGAAATGACAGCAAGGATATAGCTGGACCAGCCCTATGTACTCTTTTACAATAGGCAACGCATGTTCCAACAAACAGCATTGTGTGTCCATCGCACTTTATCACTCTGTTTACGCCTTTGAAAGAAATTACTAAACATCTCCTAATTATTTTAATTAGAGCCTGAAAAGTTCTTTGTCTGTTCCATGACATATATCATCCTGAGGTGAAGGCTGGAAGAGAGCAGAAGGGGAACTCATTAAAAATCTGATTAAAATTCCATGCTGACACACGTGCAAATAAATATATCAGATGAAATTCCACCACCATTTAAAACAATGGGAGCCCTGCAATTGATTTCAGTAGGGCTAGGATTTTGCCCTGTGAGTAAAAGACACTGGTCCTAATTCGTCACCTGGGCTTTTTGAGGAAGAAGTAGAATCAGGAAACAGATCCTCCACTAGCAGCATTGCAGAAAGCAGTGCTGGCATAAGTGGGAAACAGTTCAAGTCAGTTTGGTTATGTAGATACTCAACCACACAAGTCCCTGCGTTCAGGCAAAGGTGTTGGGTACGTGTCAGAGTCACAGGTGAATACCATGACTCCACAAGTAACCTGAGCAAGTAATCTCAACTGATGCCAGAAGAGCCTTTATGCCTATTTTTCACAGGTTCCTTCTAAATGCTTAATGACCTGTGGGAAGACTATTTTTGTTACATGCAGAATATTTTTTCTGGCACCATTTTTCACATCCTTCTTTCTGCAAAGGCCCAGGCTGTTATGTTAGCACTGGGGATTTGCTTGCATGGCTCTCACAAATGAGCATTGGTTAGCTAACATGAGAAGAACTTAAAAATCACCTGCAATAGGTTTTCCATGCATAAGAGCATCTTGATTTTAAGGTCAGAATCCTCTAAGTCAGGAAGTAAATGCTATTATCAAATTAAAGAGTTGGGAGAATCTCCCATTTCCTGACAGGCCAGTGGTCAATTTGTAGTACTTGAGTGGCTGGACCTTTAATCTGTCACTGATCCAGGGCTGAGCAGCATTGTTCACTCTGTTCCTGAGGTCAGGGCAATTTGCAGGGGAGGAAGAAGGAAACATTTCTCTGGAAGCATTTTTTTAAATCTATTGATTCTGCAATACCTCAGGGGCTTGGAATGCCAAAAGGCTGCCCAACAGAGAGAGATTAACCATGAAAATGACAGCAGGAGTGGTCAAAATTGGATTATAACTGACTTTGTGTGAAATGCAGACTTCTAGGGAGCAGTTCAGTTTAGAATCCCAGGTAGGTCATACTGCCCTGGAAGTGCTGCGTGTGTTTTCCAGCCTTTTTCCCAGAAGCTGCAGGATTTATATGGGTGCTGCAGAGTGCATGCAGGTGGCTGAATTCCTATGTGTCCTTTGGATGTCAAGAGACTCCAAAACAGCCCATGTTTTTCAGAGCACTTTCTAGAGCCTGCTTCTGGGAGCTCAAAGTCTGAGGAATTTTTCATGTCACGTTTCTTTCCCTCAGAAGCTGCATTAAAAGAGAAACCTTTGTAAAGCATGAGAATACTGAAGGCGATTAGGTCTGCTATCAGATGCCTCAGTCAGCTTCTTTGGCTGTGGGGGATCCCTGCCTTGGGAGTAGGAGGGCTGCAAGAGTGGTCATCCGGTGCTGCTAAGCAGGGAGCTTCTGGGACACTCAGGACTTTCAGCTTTGCATTTGGCTAACTGCCCTGGAGACATACCCACTGGAAACCTAGGTGCCCATCCAGCCTGTGGTTCTGGGAAAAGCGCCCTAGAACTGCCACCATCACGGTGACATTGGTATCACTGTTTTGGCTTAAGGACGTAGTCTGGGTAAGGCTTGAAGGCAGAATTAATATTTTTGCTCAGAGCAACTGTAAAAGTCAAGAAACTAGGCTGCCTTCAGGCACCCAGGCTGTTTTTCATGTCTCTTTTTCCATGCATAGATCCTCAGTTTCAGAGCTAAATACTCCTACAAAGAAAATTTCTTGCCACGTCTGCCAGGGGGGTTTGAAGTTGTCTTTCCTCTCCTTTCTGTCTCGTGTGATACTTGAAGTGGTTTGGATTTTTTTTTATCTCTGGCTAAAGATTGATTTATGACATAGCCATGAGTTATAAGTAACTTACAGCTTGAGCGGTGGAACTTGGCTCCCAAACATGTTGTAAACCTTGAACATTCCTGGCATTCCTGGTTGGGAATTTTGTGCAAGTAATTCTTAATGACTCTGCCTCAAGTATAAATTTCTCTGGCTTTTGAAGAGCTCGGATCCAGAGTTTGCTTCTTGCTCTCCCTAACTCCAGTGGCAAGTGCACTGGCCATTATTACCTGAGAGAAAGCTCAAACAGTTAATGTCACGGACTGATACTGTATAAAGGTACATTCCTTGCTTTTATGGAGATCTAGCAATTAAGACAAATATTTGCTCTTGAGATCTCACAGTTCATGATTGCTCTCTATGAGAGAATGATAAGTTTTTTTAAATCTTTTTTCTTATGACTTCTGGTTACATAAACAAATGAAAGAAAGCAAGCTCTGTGGGAGGGGGTTTTTCACACCTGTTGTTGAGCTTGTCTGTACACTGGTTGTGCACTTTGCTTCCATCCAGGCTGCAGCTTGAGTTTCTTGGGTGTAGAAGAAAACATGTCTGATTCTTAAACACATTTTTTTAACAGGACATTTCCAAGTTCCCAGACAAAGATTATACAGTGCTGGGTGAAGGTGGAATAATTCTGAGCGGAGGTCAGAGAGCACGAATCTCACTAGCAAGGTGAGTATTTTGCTCTCTAGAGTACTGCATAAGGAAAGTATTACGAACAAGCATTTGCATGTGGAACAAATTCTGGTAAATAAAGATTTTCCAGGTGTATCAAGAATTTAATTTTGCTACCAGAAATGGGAGTATTTCTGTGCAATTTTGTTTATAATACACATGTACATTTATATATTGGTTTATTTAAAGTTTTGTACCAGACACATACCATGGCTTAGCTGAAGATGAGTCTTTCTTTCCCTCTTTGGAGATCAGATACCTTTAAGTGTAACTTTCTAAGTATTGAAGAAGCCATAGAATCATAGAATCATTAGGGATTGGAAGGGACCTTGATAAAAACATCATCTAGTCCAGTCCCCCTGCCACAGCAGGATCACCTAGACCAAGTCACACAGGAACACATCCAGGCAGGTCTTAAACGTCTCCAGGGAAGGAGACTCCACAACCTCCCCGGGCAGCCTGTTCCAGTGCTCCATCACCCTCACTGGGAAGAAGTTCCTTCTCATATTGATGTGGAACCTCCTGTGTTCCAGAATTGCCCCTCATCCTATCACTAGATGACATTGAGAAGAGCCTGGCTCCATCCTTCTGACACCCACCCTTCACATATTTATAGACATTAATGAGGTCAACCCTCAGCCTCCTCTTCTCCAAGCTCAAGAGACCCAGCTCTCTCAGCCTCTCCTCGTAAAGGAGGTGTTCTACTTCCTTCATCATCCTTGTTGCCCTACACTGTATTCCCTCCAGCAGCTCCACATCCCTCTTGAACTGAGGGTTCCACAACTGGACACAATACTCCAGATGTGGTCTCACCAGGGCAGAGTAGAGGGGGAGAAGAACCTCTCTCCATGTGCTAACCACCCCCCTTCTCATTCACCCCAGGATGATGTTGGCCCTCTTGGCCACAAGAGCACATTGCTGGCTCATGGTCATCCTGCTGTCCACCAGGACCCCCAAGTCCCTTTCTCCTATTCTGCTCTCCAACAGGTCAGTCCCCAGCCTATACTGGTACCTGGGGTTGTTCTTGCCCAGGTGCAAGACTCTACACTTACCCTTGTTACATTTTTTTTCTGCCCAGCTCTCCAGCCTGTCCAGGTCTTGCTGAACAGTAGCACAGTCTGCAGGGGTGTCGGCCACTCCTCCCCGCTGTGTCATCAGCAAACTTGCTGACAGGGCACCCTGATCCCTCATCCAAGTCATCAATTAATAGATTGGACAGGACTGGTACCAGCATCAACCCCGGGGCACTCCACTAGATACAGTCCTCCAACTAGACTCTGTCCCATTGACCACTACTCTGTGGCTTCTATCCTGCAACCAGTTCACCATCCACCTCACTACCTGATCATCTAGACCACACTGCCTCAGTCTGGCTGCGAGGATGGTATGTGAGACTGTGTCAAATGCCTTACTCAAGTCAAGAGAGATCACATCCACTGCTCTGCCATCATCTGTCCATCTGGTTATGCCCTTGGAAAAGGGTATCAGGCTGGTCAAGCATGACTTTCCCTTTGTGAAGCCATGCTGACTGTCCCTAATGACCCTCCTGTCCTTGATGTGCCTGGAGACAGCCTCTAGGACAAATAGTTCCATCATCCTTCCTGGAATACAGGTGAGGCTGACCGGTCTATAGTTACCTGGGTCCTCCTTCTTTCCCTTTTTGAAGATTGGAGTGACTTTGCTATCCTGCAGTCTCTAGGCACGTGTCCTGATCCCCAGAACTTAGGAAAGATGATGGAGAGTGGCTTAGCAATGACTTCTACCATCTCCCTTAGTACATGCGGGTGCATCCCATCTGGGCCCAGAGGAGGAGAAGAATCTCACCTGATCTGCTAACCACCCCCCTTCTGAACCACTCCAGGATGCTGTCCCTTCCAATCCCTAATGATTCTATGATTCTGTGATTTTGTTTGGGGTTTGGTCTAAGCTGATCATGATGCAGGATGTGCAGATGTTGAGATGTGGGTTGCAGATGAAGTTCTGAGACAACTAGAGAAGGAAATTCAGGATTATGTCTCCAGAGTGTACTTATCTGCACCGGTGATAATCTGGACATCATATGGATGTCATAAGCATCCATATGTCTGAGGTACTCTCTGGAAAGTCATGTGAAATGAGACTCTGTGCTGGAAGTGCCATCAGCCAGCCATCACGAGAAGCAGACGAAGGTTGCCTGAGTCCATCTTTCTTACAAAGCACTGTCTTACCAAGAATCTGCAGCTACAATGGGGGAGAAAGGAAGGACCAAGAGAAAAAAAACCTGTATATCCACTAGATTTGAGCTAGCTCACTGGCCTGGGACACTGAAGACACTGATGTGTAATTACTAAATCCAAAGTACAAATTATAGCAGTAATTTCAGAGCTACCATTCTTCCAGGAAAAACACCTGCAAGCTTTTTGTTGGTGAGAGCATCAGGTACAGCACGAACCTTTTGTCGTTGCGCAGCCCCTACATCATAATGTTTGGTCATTGAAGGCCATTGTGACAGAGGATTTTTCAATACAGTTACTTTGTTTGTTAACACAAGATGCTGTTACTGAGGGATCTTGCTCCTGGTGGTCCAATGATTTCACATTGTT
This sequence comes from Rhinopomastus cyanomelas, assembly GCA_013400115.1. Taxonomy (NCBI): domain Eukaryota; kingdom Metazoa; phylum Chordata; class Aves; order Bucerotiformes; family Rhinopomastidae; genus Rhinopomastus; species Rhinopomastus cyanomelas. The sequence goes on along the minus strand of VXBP01002727.1, from coordinate 279,002 downwards.
CAGGGTAATTAATGAAGCCCTCATCTTTAGCGTACCCTAGAAAGTACTGTGATGCAGGTGGTTCCTCACCCATAGCACATCATGATTTTCATACTCGCAGGGAAATGCAAGGACCTTGGAAACCTCGATTGGCACTGATCTGAAAACAGCCCCTCTTAACCACGTGTTTACCACTCAGTCAGACGTGTCCAGGTACATACAGCTCAAGGCCCTAATGCTGCAAATACTTTTTCATGTTCTGAACTAGAAATACAGGAAGGGAAAACTATTGAAAGGTGTCTATAAGCACATTAGACACTGAATTACAGCTTCATGTTGATGCTTTAGGGAAGTTTATCTGTTGCTAGTTATTGGGAAAAAAATTGCAAAAGCACGTTTTACACATTATGTTTTGCAAGGCTGGTTAAAGTGGATTTAATTTCTGTTTTCTCTGTTCAGAGCAGTGTACAAAGATGCTGATTTGTATCTCCTGGATTCTCCTTTTGGACATTTAGACATTTTTACAGAAAAAGAGATATTTGAAAGGTACTGTATGATTTGATAGAACGCATTTAAGAATCCCACCAACCACCACAAACTAAACCCAAGAACAGGAATTTAATAACAATGCAAAAACACTGAAGTGATAAGAATTATACTTCTTTGAGATGCTTATTTTTAGGGAGCCTTGCAGGGCAGAGTACTGTGCTGGGAATAAAACTAGGCCAGATGTGAGCATTAGTGCTCCCTCTTCCTCCTCAATGTATTGAGCCAGCAAAAATGTATTACTTTACACGTGTATGGCTTTATGTGTTGTGTGTCTGCACACCAGAAAGGATTTCATTTCAAAGCACCTTCTTTGTAGGTGTATTTTAGGTGTGTTTTAATGAAAAGCTACACTTTGTCTTGTTTTTCTAATCACTGAAACACCAGTCATCTGAAAGTGGCCATTGGCAAAAAGACTGGCAGCAGGTTGGCCAAAGACAGAGACTTTTGACTTGTCCTGGCAGTGTAGTTCAAAGCAGTAAGGACACACACTTCCATCCATGAGCTTTTCAGTCACTGTAAGTTTCAAACTGAGCGAATCTTTCAAAGTGTGATAGCAAAAGACCTAAGTAACCGTAAGATGAGAAAACTTCCATTTTCATGTTGAATGGTGCATTTTGGATTTATCTGAAAATTACTAGATTTCCCCATTTTTTGGGGTTCCTGTCCTAAGGTACTCACCCTTTACACGTCCTGGCCCTACCATCTCCTGTGTAGCTGGAGGCAGCAACCAAGACTGTTCATACTTGGAGGGGGGCAGGTAAAAGTAAAGAGTTTGAAGGTGAAAGGGAGAAAAGCAACATAAATAATTAAGAGAGAAAAAGATCTAATTGTAACACTTTCATCTTTTGTAGTTGCGTGTGCAAGCTGATGGCGAATAAAACTAGGATCTTGGTTACTTCAAAACTGGAACATTTAAAAATTGCTGACAAAATATTAATTTTACATGAGGGGAGCTGCTATTTCTATGGAACATTTTCTGAACTTCAAGGTCAACGGCCAGACTTTAGCTCAGAGCTGATGGGATTTGGTTCTTTTGATCAGTTCAGTGCAGAGAGAAGAAATTCAATTCTAACTGAGACTCTGCGGCGATTTTCCATTGAAGGAGAAGGTGTGGGATCACGAAATGATATAAAAAAGCAATCCTTTAAACAATCATCAGATTTTAATGACAAAAGGAAAAACTCCATCATTATTAACCCCATTAACGCAAACAGGAGGTTCTCGGTCATGCCGAAGAATGGGATGCAGGTCAATGGCATAGAAGATGGCCACAACGACCCACCAGAAAGAAGGCTGTCGCTGGTCCCTGACTTGGAACAAGGGGATGTAGGTCTTCTTCGGAGTAACATGCTACACACTGACCACGTGCTGGAAGGACGGAGGAGGCAGTCTGTGTTAAACCTGATGACAGGCACCTCTGTGAACTATGGACCAAACTTTTTCAAAAAGGGAAGTACAACATTTCGGAAAATGTCTATGGTGCCTCAAACAAACCTGTCTTCCGAAATAGATATCTACACCCGGCGCTTGTCTCGAGACAGTGTCTTAGACATAACTGATGAAATCAGTGAAGAGGATTTGAAGGTGTGTTAACATACATGCATCTTGGGTTTTGATATGGTCATAGTTTAGTGCAATCTGCACCTTTTACATGTTTCTACTCGACTGTGTCATTCCTAATGCAGTGCTTCTGTGTTTGAGAGCTGTGATTTTTTAAATCACCTTGAAATCATTTACACGGTCTCAAGGGAGAAGTGGTAGAAGCTTCATTCCTGGAGGCATTCAGGGTCAGGCTTGATGGGGCTCTGAGCAAGCTGATCTAGTTAAAGATGTCCCTGCTCACTGCAGAAGGGTTAGACTAGATGACCTTTAGAGGTCCTTTCCAACCCAACACATTCTATGATTCTATGAAATCCTCAAAAATTTGTTTTGCCTGGTATTTTTTAGTGTGTGAATCCTATCTGTAGGGAATTTCAGTGCAGAATATTAATCTCCTGCTCTGATCTACCGTTAAGGTTACTCATGCTAGAATGAAGTTTAAAACTGTAGCATGGAAACACGTTGTTTTAAAATATTTATGTAAAATTGACATAAGAAACATTAAAGATAATGGAAAAAATAAAACACATTTGAAGTGCTAGCACAGATTTTAAATCCAGAATTTGATCAAACTTGACAAATCTGTCAGATGGCCTAGCTCTTATGTTCTGATACAGACAATGAACAGAGAAGAGAAATGGTACTTTTTAAATGCCTGTGCTGTAAATTATGCAATTAAGGTTTAATTTTATACCAAGAACTGGACCCAAATTATTTTTTTCTAACCATTAACTCGTAACGATGAAATACTTCCATTTTCAAATCTGACAGCTGGTTTTCACAGAACTACAAATTTTTCTGAAGTAGTTTCCTAGATGGAGAAAAGTCTACAAGAAATAGTTAAACTCATATTCTGCTGAAGCAGTGCCTATTTTTGCTTTATTAATCTCAGCAGAAAAAAAAATTAACATTCAGAGTACTTATGAATTTATTCTAACAGTACAATAATAACCTCAATTGAAAGCAAATAGTCATTCATTAACCACTTCTGGGTTTCTAGCGGTGCTGGACAAATTTTGGTTGCTTCTTTCAGTCCAAAAATTTTAAATCATCAAGGTAGCCTCTTCCTCTCTAGCCACTATCAACCAGTTTGAATGCTGCAGCTCAGGTATTTAGAATGCATTCGCAGAAGGAACAAGAGCATCTGTGTGCAGAAACTCTCACGTGTAGATATTAATACCCTTCTATACCGATTCTTTGACAGGAATGCTTCACTGATGATGCTGAAAGCATGGGTACTGTTACCACATGGAATACCTATTTCAGATACATTACCATCCACAAAAACTTGATTTTTGTTCTAATTTTGTGTGTGACAGTCTTCTTAATTGAGGTAAGGAAATCTACTTTTAACGTCGTGTTACTGCAAATTACATTTTTTCCATGTTCTGTGTAATAAAAACATCACTAGGGTTAGCTCGGCCACGTATCACTCATTGACAACTGCTTTAAATGCTACTGCAGTGGCTTTTCTACTGTTCAGATGAGCAGATCTGCCCAAAGATGGTGGTTAGTGCATGACAGTAAAAGACCAGCCTTCTCAAATTATCTTGGTTATTTGCAGCTGCGTGGTACCATAAATAAGAACTGTTGTCCTGTGCAGGTCTCTTGTTTACAGCTGAATATTCTTCCATCTTCCATTAAAACATAACTTTGCAGAGCCTTGGGGGGTTAATAACAATAATTGCTGCAAGGTTGTTTTATGAGCACACACATAAATTCTGTGGAATTAGTTCAAAAAATGAATTAGAAGCTTCAATGCCAGTGAAAGAAGAGTGGTAAGGCAGAGAGCTGGATGCCTGTGGCAGGGTTTAAAGATGGATGGGGTGCTCCTGCATTGCACAGAGGTGACTGTTTCCAAGTATAGTGGAAAACACTGCCAGAAAAAGTGCCAGAGAACATCTGCTTGATCATGCAAGACCGGCTATTTTTCTAATAACAGAAATAGTCTTGTCTCCCAACGTAGTAAAGACTTTGCGTATTTAAGGAAAAAAAATTTACAAAGAGACTGGTGAAACACCAGACCAGGCTGCCCAGGGAGCTGTTGGAGGCTCCATCCCTGGAGACATTCAAGGTCAGCCTGGGTGGGATAATTTGATCTAACTGTTGTCCTTGCTCACTGCAGGGGCGGGGTTGGACTAGATGACCTTCAAAGATCCCTTCCAGCCCAATGCATTCAAAGACTCTATGATTCTATAATGAATCTCTCAGTGTCCTCTTTTGTAATAGGCATCCTAAATCAAGCTGTGCTGAGGGAAGGGATATATTTCAGATAGGAGACTGAGCCATCTCTTCTCACAAGTAACAAAGGATGGGACAAGAGGAAATGGCCTCCAGTTGTGCCAGGGGAAGTTTAGGTTGGACCTTAGGAAAAACTTCTTTACTGAAAGAGTCATCAAGCATTGGAATAGGCTGCCCTGGAAGGTGCTTAATTCATAATTCCTGGACATCTTCAGAAGTTGTATAGACATGGAGCTTAGTGACATGACTTACTGGTGAGGTTGGTACAGTTAATGGTTGGACTTGGCGATCTTAAAGGTCTTTTCCAACCTGAACAGTTTTATGATTCCGTATTCGTATGTCAACTTGTCAAATACAGTACCAGTTTCTCTTGGCTTTTTTTTATCATGAACTGAAAAAAGGACTAGTTTTTGGCTGATTGTGGCAGTGAAATATTTATGCAGTGAGGTGTTATCACTATACATTCTTGTACTGGAGTCATAAAATTATATGGAAAGGAGATCATAGAAACTATATTTCAATATTTAAGAGAAGATCATGGGCAGAAATTGTGCAAACTGAAAGGCAGTGGAGTAGATGAAGGACAGTGTTATAGAGGAAGCTTCTGTTGAGCACTGAAGCATCTCACAGTGAAAAAATATTTAATTCCACACTGAAAAAATTAAAATAAATGACACAGAGAATTATATACAACTAGCAGCCAAGCAACATAAGGCACGTAGATATATCACATGTGGATATTAGCTAGCATGGACAACAATGCAAAAATAATATGTTAGACTTTGCCATTCGTATTTGACTATCTGCCTTTGATGTTGAGAGACTTATTCTTTTAGGGCTATCAAGAAAGAGTAATCTTTAAAGCTTAAAATATATTAAAGCATACAGTGAATGCTCCTTGTCATTAGGAATGCATTAGCCAGCCTTTGTTAATTGTATGGTGAAAAATACTAGAAGATTATTTAGGCACTTGAGAGCCTGATTGTAATACAAATCTAAATGTAGCTTCCCTGGTGGGATGCGCTGAATGGTTTCTGTGGAGAGAAGCAGGTATGACAAAGTTTCGGCTTCAGTGAAGCTTGAATTCCATCCATTTATAATGCTCTCTCAAAAAACAAATCAGTGGAAGAAGATAAGCAATTAGAAGTCATAATGTGACGACAAAACGTGTTTCTGTTTTCTTTGGTCACAGGTAGCCGCTTCTCTTGCTGGATTATGGTTTCTTCAAAAGTAAGTACTGGTGGTCATTTATTGAACAACTAGAGTCTCTTTTATGTTGGTTTTGGTGTAAATAAGTAGTACATTCTGCCAAAATCCTATATGGATAGGCATTAACTTAGGTTCAATAAAATGATTCATACATGGATGATCTAAATACTACCTGAGTAGGTGATATCTTCAGCTGGTACTTCTTCAAGTACTAGCAGTAAATGATTTGTTCCTTACTATTGAGCATGTAACAGCACACACAAGGCTTATCCTAGGTCAACTCACTTCAGAGATGCATTGACTGTCCATCCAGAGTTGGATGTCCCTGCTCACTGCAGGCAAGTTGGACTAGATTACCTTTAAATTCCCTTCCAGACCAACACATTCTATGATTCTGACTCGATTATCATCAGTACACAGTGGTTCACTGCTGTCTTTCAGAGGTGTCACATGAAACATTTATATGGAAACATTTTATGGGAGCAATTTCTGTAAGACTCCTTTTTTACAATTTCCTCTGCTCACTTATGAAAGATTCCCAGAAGTGACAGGCTCAGGCAGATGAAACATATAGAACAGCGGTATGGCTTTTCCTGGGTTAATGCTTTTGATCCCTCTCTTTGTCCTACAACCAAAGTCTGTATGTTGGAGTTTGGAAAGCATATGGTGACTTAGGATTGATCTGGAGGAGGACGGATCTACACTGATGTCCTCTTACACTTCACTTTCATAATTCACTATTTTCAACACTTATATTTTTCTTTTCCTGTTAAAAGAAGTGAGTGACTTTTCCTTGATGGGATTGGTTTTGCCAAGAGTTGAATAGTCAGTAGGTTTGCAGAAGACAACAAAGTAGTAGATTTTCTTAGAGGTTTGGAGAGAACTGTTAAGGGATCATAGTTATATTACCAATGGCTTCATTTCCATCTTGGTAATAATGGCAACTAATTTCAGGAATGACTACGAATTCCCATAGATGCCTGAATCATCAAAGATATCTGAGGAGCAGAGTCTTACATCTGGGAAAGAGCAACCCTAGGTACCAGTATAGGCTGGGGACTGACCTGTTGGAGTGTAGTGTAGGGGAAAGGGACTTGGGGGTCCTGGTGGACAACAAGATGACTATGNGGTGATCCTGCTGTTGCAGGCGGATTGGACTAGATGATCTTTCGAGGTCCCTTCCGATCCGAAATGATTCTATGATTCTATGACATGCATAAGCCTTTTGCTGCCTTGACCCCTGGACATACATGGAGTAACTTTGGACTGTGGGCCAGCTCATAATTTGTACGTCATACATACAGGGAAATATTAAAAAAAAAACTGAAAAAATATACACATAGAACTATTAACATAGTTTTAAAACAAAGAAACCTTGTGGTGTCCCTGGTTGTGTTTAAAGGTCATTTAGATGTGGTGCTTAAAGATATGGCAAACTTGGTGGAGTTATTGGTTGGACCTGATGATCTCAAAGGTCTTTTCCAACCTGAATGATTCTATTTGCTCAGTAGAGAAAACAGGAAGAGAGAAAACCGTGATTTCCAGTAATGCATTTATTTTCATTTCCATCACACAGGACAGCTTTGAAAGCAAACATGACACAGCCTGAAAACCGTACCTCTGACAAACCTCCTGTGATTGTCACTGACACTAGTGCCTACTACATAATTTATATCTACGTAGGTGTGGCAGATACCCTGCTTGCCATGGGGATCTTCAGAGGCTTGCCCCTTGTGCATACGCTTATAACAGTGTCTAAAACTCTTCATCAAAAGATGGTGCATGCAGTTCTTCATGCTCCCATGTCAACATTCAACTCTTGGAAAGCAGGTGACTGAGAGGGGATCTCATTGACTCATGTATGGGTTTCATTCCAGTTAAATGGTTTTTATTCTGTCCAAGGATACTGTTGCTTTTCGTTTACATTTTCAGTCAAAGTGAATGTTAAACGACTGCCACATGAAGTAATTTGTGACTCTCTTAAAGAGCCTTGATAGCACTTAAGTGAGACTTATTTCAGTTGTCATTTCATTTTCTGAAGTAGCACGTTGGAAGTTGGAGAAAGTTAACGATTAACCGAGGCAATAAAACTAGACTGACTCCTAATGAATAGACTTTGTGTAAAACGGCAACTGAAAAGATTTAGTCAGCTCTGGGGTGAGTGACAAGGAGTCAGGTGTTGATGATAAGTAGTGCTTTATGTCGTGAGTAGTCATACTGAAATAGCATAAGACATCAGTCAGTGTGGCTAATAGTATGTGTGTTCAGATTTGCCTCTGGAGTTGATACAGAGTTCACTTCATCACTGATGCACAAAGTTCCATCTCTTGCTGCACGCAAAATTGCTATCCCATACCTTTCTTACTAGCTTACAGGAGACACTGCTAAATGACAACACAACGCAGGGTTTCTCCTTAGATCTCCCACTGTATTCTTAATTCTGTTGCTACCTGGTGATTAATACAGTAACTCAGCTCAGAAGTTGGGAATTTGGTGCACAAACTCATGGAAATGCTGATGTGCAAATTATCTGTGTATCAGCAGGACCTGCTGCATGAGGGGTACGCACCTCATGCTTTGCTAATGCCTCTACTTCTGCCCAATTTAGTTATGTTTCTTTTTTATAATTATATTTTCCTGGGTTCTCTTTGTCTGAGATTCCAAAAGCTGAAACAGAAGCCAAATTCTTTAATGGGAAAAGAAGCTGTAGCTCCACCAAGCTGTAGTGGATTTGCTTCTACTAGCAAAAATCTTATTATTGTCCTTAATATAAGTTCTTTCAGTAAAAGTTGTACTTTCTGTTAAGATAATCAGTGTAGGATTTCCAAGGTGTTAACAGGTCTGACTTTTTTTTCCTTATTAATCCACAGGTGGTATGCTTAACAGGTTCTCAAAAGATACAGCAATACTGGATGACATACTTCCACTTACAGTATTTGACTTCATTCAGGTTTGTAGAATAAAGGTTCTAAATTCTGATCTCTTACAGCATTCTGAAGTTTCTGTTGTACATTCCAATCCCTACTGATTCTATGGTCATGCAAAAGAAATTATATTACCAAAAAGAAACAACAACAGGAACGTAGTCCCTTTTCCTTTTTTTCCCACCTGCATCTCTAGTTATGTCTGCTCACCTCGTAACTCAGCTTCTCTGCTGCTTTTTTGAGTCCTTGCTTGTAGGTGTACTTTCAGTGTCTGTGCAAACCACTTGTAGTTCTCAGGCTCAGAAGTGTTTTTGCCTGGCAGGCCACTACAGTACAAAGCACAAGTACACCCAAAAGTATGAAGTGCATCCCCCTAGTTTCTTTCCATTTTCTTGGCTCCAGAGTAGTATTTTTTATGCAATCCTTTTAATGCAGTCAGTCATTTTCATGACTTTATATCCTTAGCCTCTTCTATTCCCAGGTTGCTAGCATTACCCTTAATTTACTTCTTTCCTTTAAATATACTATTTTTCACAAGACTATTTGTCTTTTATCCTTCACATCTTTGTGGCTTCCCCTTAGTCTTGGGCATTTAAGCTGGGTCCATCAGGCACTGAATTTGTGAAGGAACACAGCTATAGGTGACTACTGCCCAGAGGAATTTCACAGATGTGAGGGTTGTAGAATTGCAGATCTTTTTACTTTTTTTTAATGGAAAAGCCTGTTTCCAGAGAAACTCTATGCATTGCAAAATCTTAAATTTTGAACCACGTTCCAACTCATCCACACTGAAAATAATGCTGAAGAAATACAGATACAGAGACAATTCCAGTGTTTCTCATTTGTGTCCCATCACTAATGCTGTAATGCCAGCTTTTCCTGAGATACAGCTGATTCCAAAAACATTAAAAAGAAGAGCAGCAAATCTTTCCAGGCTCTCGTGTACCTCTCTACATTTTCTTAGGATATATGCAGTTCAACTGCATCAACCCAAATGACTGCTGTGAATTTGCTCTGCTTTACAGTCCCTCTCACCTGAATGCTTTTTGTTGCACCTCTGTTAGTGATCGATAACCTTGGCTCATGGCCAAGTATGTGCCATGAGAATGTTGTTTCAAAAGTATTTTAGTTAGTCTATATCTATATTTCAACCTCTCTACAAATTCATTGTATTTTCAAGGATAAGGAAAACTCCTAGACTTGGCCTTTGTGTTCTGATGCCTTTCAGAAGCTAACCTGTACTCTGACATCCCATAGATTCATCTCTGCCTCTTCAGCCTCAGCTACAGAAGCTGCCCTGCCTTTTTGGATTCTTCTGTTGAAGATTACTGAATGCAGACACTATCCTGAATTCTTTTCACCCATCATCCCTTCATAAAAAAGTCCTTCCGATCCTCCATACATCCAAATTTGTTTAGAGCTTCAGACTTGTATGACCTCTGCTATTGAGCAAAGTCAGATTTCTCTGAAACACACAAAGTTGTGACTTTCTCCTTCTATGATGATTATCATAGAATCAGAGAATGTGGAAGGAACCTCTTGATCTAGGACCTTGAACATTCTGACCCCTCTGCTCAAAGCAGATTCAGGTTGCTCAGGGCCATAGTTGATTTTGGATATCTTCAAGGGTGGAGACTGTGCAAATTTTCTGAGTGACCTGTTCCAGTGTTTGACCATACCCACTATTAATTGAAAACTTAATCATTTCATGATCCCTGCCTCCTAGACAGTCTCCAACAACCACATCACTCACCAGGTCTACCCTATTTGCAAATAGCAGATCAAGAAAAGCCTGCAGCAAGTAACTACTGGTATTTTTACAACAGGTCTAAAGGTTTAAAATATATATATATATATAGTCTATACAAAACATTGGCTTATGTACAGAATCACAGAACCATTTCTGTTGGAAAAGATCTTCAAGTTCATGAAGTCCAATCATTGACCCAGTACTGCAAGGCCACCCTAAATCACGTCCCTCAGCATTACAGCTATATGTCTTTTAAATACCTCTAGGGTTGGTGACTTCACCACCTCACTGGGAAGCCTTTTCTAATGGCTGATAGCCCTTTGGGTGAATAAATTTGTCCTAACATTCAGTATGAACCTCCCCTCATGCAACTTTAGGCCTTTTCCTCTAGTTCTATAACTTGATACTTGGGAGAACATACTGACCACCACCCCACGGCAGCTTTCTTTCAGGTAGCTGTAGTCAGCAATAAGAGGTCCCCTAAGCCTCCTTTGCTTCACACTAAACAACCCCAGTTCCCTCAACCACTGCTCATAAGACTTCACCAGCTTTGTTGCTCTTCTTTGGCCATACTGGAACACCTCAATATCCTTGTAGTGAGAGGTCCAAAAATGAGCAAAACACGCAAGGTGTGACCAGTGCTGAGTACAGGGGGGCAATCACTTCCTTAGTCCTGCTGGCCACACTTTTTTTCTAATACAAGCTAGGATGCTGTTGGCCCTCTTGATCACCTAGGCATGTGGTTGGCTCATGTTCAGCCAGCTGTTGACAAATACCCCCAGCCTCTTTTCTGATGTGCTATTTTCCAACTCCTCATCCTCAAGTCTGTAGTGTTGCATCAGGTTGTTGTGGCCCATCAATCCAGCCTGTCTAGATCCCTCTGCAGACCCTCTCTTCCTTCAAGCAGATCGATACACCCATCTAAGTAACTGTCATCTGCAGACTTGCTGAATGTGCGCTTGATCCCCTCATCCAGATCACTGATAAAGACACTAAAGGGCCCTAACACCGAGCCCCGGGGGAGACCACTTGTGATTGACTGCCAGCTGGATTTAACTCCACGCACCACCACACTTTGGGCCCCGACGTGTCCAGCAGAGTGCACTGGTGGGAGCCGCAAGCAGCCAGCGTACACACAGAACTTTAATTGACATGAGTTTATTAAAAACCATCAGGTACTTCTGGAATGCTTTGTGTTGGAAGGGGCCAACCTGCATTAAGTCGAACCCCCCTGCAGTAAGCAGAGGACCTTTAACTAGATGAGGTTGCTCAGAGTCACATGACACAACCATGACTGTTTCCAGGGGATGTGTCTTCTACTACCTCTGTGCAACTTGGCCCAGTGTATCGCTGTCCTTGAATGCCTTACTTACATCTCAACTAAACATCTCCTCTTCTAGTTTAAAACCATCATCCCTTGTCCTGTTGCAACAGACTTTGCCAAGAAGCTTGTCCTGATCCTTCTTATAAGCCACTTTTAAGTGCTGGAAGGCCACAATAAGGTCTCCCAGAGCTCGTTCTTCTCCAGGCTGAGCAAGCCCACGCTGTCAGCCTTTCTCTGTAGGAGAGGGTCTCCAATCCTCTAATTATTTTTGTAGCCCTCCACGTAAACATGTCCATGTTCATCTTGTGTTGAAGGCTTCAGAGCTGGACCAGTACTCCAGATGAGGTCTCACTAGAGTGGAAGAGAACAGCAGAATCACTTCCCTTAACATACTTAACACACTTCTTTTGACGCAGGCCAAGATAGGGCCTCAGTGTGGAGACCCTACTTGACACCAGTCTCCATCTGAACATTGAGCCTTTGACTACTACCACCCTCTGAATGCAAACATCCAACCAATTCCTTATCTGCCTAACAGTCCACCCATCAAATCCATGTATTTCCAACCTAGAGAGAAGGATGTTGTAGGAGATTGTGTCAAATGTACGTTATATCCACAGCTCTTTCCTCGTACACTGATGTAGTCACGTCATCACAGAAGACTACCAAGTTGGTCAGAAAAGTTGCCCTTGGTGAAGCTATGCTGGCTGTCTCCAATCACCAACCTGTCCCCCATGTGACTTAGCTGAGCTTCTAAGAGGATCTGTTCCATGATCCTCCCAGGCACAGAGGTGAAGCTGACAGTTCAGTAGTTCCTAGGGTCCTCCTTTCTCCCCTTTCTAAAAAGGTGTGCAATGTTTCCCTTCTTCTGGGGAACTTCACCTGACTGCCATGGCTTCTCAGATATCCTTGACAGTGTCTTGGCAAATACTTCAGCCAATTGCCTCAGGACTCTAGGAAGCATCTCATAAAATCCCCTGGATTTATGTATGTTCAGGTTCCTCAGGTGGACTTTACCCCCATCATCCCTGTCTGTCTATTGACTCAATAAGTGCGAGAAGACAGGTTGTCAGTGAAATCTGAGGCAAAACTTTGTAGAGTACTTCAGCCTTCTCATGTTATCAGTTTGCCAGTCATACTCCAAGGGTTTTGTACTTTCCTTACCCTTCCTTTTCTGTTGACATACCTGTAGATGCCTGTGTTATTCTTTGTATCACTTGCTAAGTTGAGCTCCAGCCATGCCTTGGCCTTCGTGACCAGCTGATGAGATCCTGCTAAGCCTTCTCTCGTGGCTAAAAAATCTCAGCTCTATGAGCCTGTCTGTAGGCAAGATGCTCTAGTCCCTGTATCATCTTCAAGAACTTCCAGTGGACTCACTCCAGCATGTCTATCTGTCCTGTACTGGAGATCCCACTCTAAATACCTTCTGAATCTGAAAAGAGGAGAAGAATCATCTCCTTTGGTCTTCTGACAATGCTGCTGCTGTTGGCCTCCCTTGCTGTAGGGGGTTGTTGCTGCCTCAGGATCCACAAAGACCTCTAGCTTCCCAGGTGGTCAGCCTCCAACCCATACTGGTCCATGTGTTTGGTGTTCATTCCCAGGTGCAGAACTCTACAGAAGAGATTAAGTTCTAAATGCACTAGGATGCTGTTTTGCCAGTTACATAACCTAGCAAAAGGGATGCAGCCATCAGGAGAAGACAAAAGTAGATCATCTAACTCTACAGCACACAAAAATAAAATAGATATCCAGCAACAGATGATGCAAATGAAAAAACAGACCCATGCACCATGGGTGCGACAGAAAGCAAACGGACTCAAAACTTCAACAACAGCGACAGCAGTCACAGCCCACGCACCACCACAGAAAGCATTAAGAAATGCATCATCCAGTTCCTCATTCTGGTCCAAATCACCCTGCCCTGCCATCACTAGAGCTCCAATTGCCAGAGAGATAGTCAGAGCTCCCTAAGGGTCCTTTCAACAGTGCAGAAAACCCACAAGATACAACTCACAGCCCTTATCTGCAAGAGGAGCCCTGCTTTTGTACTGAGAGGGGCACCAGGTGTGGTCACTCAGGACCCAGGTGCGGCCACTCGAGGCTGTTAAGACCTCTCAAGAGTGTCTTAGGAGCCTGGCCTTCCCTCCTGGAACCCTTGGGGGAGCTTGTGGACGAGAGGCTCAACGTGAGCCTGCAGTGTGCACTTGCGGCCCAGAAGGCAAACCGGATCCTGGGCTGCATCAGGAGAAGTGTGGCCAGCAGGTCAAGGGAGGTGATTCTCCCCGTCTACTGGTGAGACCCCACCTGGAGGACTGCATCCAGTTCTGGAGCCCTTATTACAAGAGGGATGCGGATGTGCTGGAGTGAGTGCAGAGGAGGGCCACGAGGATGATCAGAGGGCTGGAGCACCTCTCCTGTGAGGCCAGACTGAGAGTGTTGGGGCTGTTGAGTCTGGAGAAGAGGAGGCTCCCAGGTGACCTTATTGTGGCCTTCCAGTATCTGAAGGGGGCCTACAAAAAGGCTGGGGAGGGGCTTCTTAGGATGTCAGGTAGCGACAGGACTAGGGGGAATGGAGCAAAGCTGGAGATGAGTAGATGTAGAGTGGATGTGAGGAGGAAGTTCTTCACCGTGAGAGTGGTGAGAGCCTGGAATGGGTTGCCCAGGGAGGTGGTTGGGGCCCCGTCCTTGGAGGTGTTTAAGGCCAGGCTGGATGAGGCTCTGGCCAGCCTGATGTAGGGTGGGATGTCCCTGCCTGTGCTGGGGGGGTTGGAACTGGATGATGGTTCCTTCCAACCCTGAGTGATTCTGGTTCCATGGCTTCTCCAGTGAGGTGAGCCTGCTCTGACAGGAGGATTGGACTAGATGATCTTTCAAGGTCTCTTCTAATCCCTGATGATTCTATGATTCTACGATTCTATGATCCTCTTACAACAGAGGGGGCTGTGCTTCATACCAAGCATGTCGTGTGTTCCTACCACTCAGTGCCTGCTTCATTGCAGCCAGCAGTGGAGCTAAAGGTTCTTCTTGGTCGCAAACAGAGGCCAGTCCAGTCTTGCCCTTGATTAGGGTAGGCCTGGCCAGCCTTGGTCCTTTCACCTGCTTATGAGATTCATCCCTGTGTCGACTTAATTCCTAGCACTTGAGACACTTACATTTGAGTCTGGCAGAGACGGGCATTTTATCTCTGTCAGCCTTCAGTTTATGTTTGCTTAACTTAGTCTTCTGACTTCTGAGTTTTTCCCAAGAGTTTGACAAAAATTGCAGAGCTGGTTGTCACTCCTTCTGCTGCGAGAATGAGCTGGGTTGTAGCTCAGGCTAACTCCTTCTTTACAGACACTGCCACCTTCTTTGCTGTCATGACTTAGACTTTCTTGGGACTTTTATGGATACTAGGCACAGCAGTGGGCTTTCTCTTTTAGAGAGCAGGACTTTCCTTCCAGGATGGATGGGCTTTCAGGATGGAAGAGGCAGGTTTTGCTCTCCAGTCACCCAGTTACTTATAAAAGCAGCATCATCATTCTTTACATCAATGACAAGAGACATCAACTGTGATGTGTTTTCTCTGACAGCCATCTGACCTGCTTCCATGCTTCCTGGGTGTGAATTGTGACCAACTATTGGCTGCAGTAGCATTGTCACAAATTTTAAAGTCCATGGTGCTTACAGTGGAGTCATCACTTCCTGGGCATCTTCCTTGTGACATGCTGCTAGCACGTCCTGCTTGTTCCCAAAGGTTTAATGTAGTCACTGATTAACAGGATTGGCAGCTTCAGTCATTGCCACCCTGGACAGAAGTGCTGTCTCTAGTACCAGCTGGATTTTCCAAACGGATGACAGTGAGGAAGCCCTGGAACATCTCTCCACATCTGGCCTCTGTCCCAGGCCTGAAAGTTCAGCACCTGGGATCACTGCAGCACAGTACTGTGGCTCTTAACTGGGCTCCAGGAGCCCTCTGCTGCTGTTCTCCAACCACATGCTGATGTAGCTGGCTTGAGTGTTGATTTTTTGCTACTGCCTTTTTAGAGAAGATGTCGCCTTCTGTTTCACTTTATACTTCTTTTGTGTTTGGGGTTTATGGGATGACACAAATGTTCATATTCATCATTTTGTGATGTAATTGTTGGACCAGAACAGTATGGCAGCATGGTAGCCCAAGAAAAATCTGAATAAATAATGGAAACAGGAATTAAAGCAACCACTGTGTTGCTGTGTTATCTCAAGTGATGTGAGAGCTGTATAACTTGGGCTCATTTGCTGCTTAAGAGTTAGAGATACAGGAGGCACCAAATTCTGCAGCCTGAAGTAATGAGTCAACACAAGTCCACTCTTGCACTGCTGCAGACCACTGCTGTGCTACCTCTGCGAGCATAAGCCACAAGGAGACTAGTGAAAGAAGCCTTTAACTAGTCCAGCTGTTACCATCATGTTTCTTCATAAACTTTGATGTTGCTATTGCGTTGCTCAGATTTTTTGTTTTTAAAAAAGGCAGGAAACCTGGAACACACTTATCTCTTTGTGAAATACTTCTCATTTGGAGTTACCTGGAATTGAAATAAGTCCTTGAAGTTATGTGGATGTAGTAGCAAAGACACCAACTGAGGTTTCTTCCTAATAAGAACTTAGTTTTCCTGGCCATCTGTTTCTTTGCTGAGTGGTTGCTCGCACTGATGGTTCGATGTGATGTTCATAATTTTGTCCAAATCATCAGTCTGCTGTTGCTTTAGGCTGTGTAGGTTGAAGTAGCTGTTTGGTGTGAAAGGTCACACCCTAACAGAAAGCAGAGCTTTGCCATTCTGTGCACAGGGATGTACCTGGTCTTCAGTAGCATTACGTACGACACAAAACCAGTACAAGTGCCTGTGCGGTGAAGACCAAGGCCTGAAATCTATCTGAAGCTGCTGAGCAGGAGGTCTAATGACAGTGGTAGGAGTCTCTGATGGGTTACGTTGATTAACCCTGGGGTTATTTTGCTCCTTTTGAGTAATCTCTCACCTTAAACCATGTCTTTTTCCTCCTGAAGCTGCTAATATTTCATATCCTTAGCCCTCTAACAACTTACCTCCTGTCTTCTGATCAGAATGAGCAGTAATGTTAGCTTCATATGTGGGTTACAGTCCCTTGAGCGACTGTTAATGTGTGACTTCCCACGTTTTCTGACTCTCACAAGAACTGCTTGGCCCAGAACCTGCAGGAATCTGTCACTCAGCTCCTGACAGTCTGGCACAGCCAGTCTAGTCAAGACAGAGAGAGCACTGGTGGGTTTGGGAGGTGGCTGCAAATACTGCAGATGTCATTCTTTGAATTTTGACTGGAGAGTGGGTGCCTGGCTGCCATTGTTGTGATGTGGCTTCATAATTTAGAAGCCTGCAGTACTGGGTGTACTGTGGAAAACACTTCTCCCGTCCGTGGAAAAAGATGACATCTTATTCCAACAATGTATGGACCCGGTCTCCGTTAATCATGATCTTTTCATGGAGGTTTGTTCTCAGCTGCAAATCCTACTTTGATTAGCACTTCATGTTTGTTGGAACAAGACATAGTTGCCATGGGAAGAATATTCATCACCAACCTCTGGTCTATAAAATGACAAGTTTACTATATCAATAGTATTTTTCTTTCATTCTACAGTTAATTCTGATTGTGATTGGCGCTATAACAGTAGTCTCAATATTACAACCCTACATCTTCCTGGCATCAGTGCCTGTGATAGCAGCCTTTATTGTGTTAAGGGCATACTTCCTCCACACTTCTCAGCAGCTGAAACAACTGGAATCTGAAGGTAGGAGCAGCAAAAATGCTAGACTTCTAAATCTGCAACAAATCAAGTTGAGAAGTGATTGACCCTTTCGCCTCTTCTTAGACTTTTCTCTTACAAGACCTCATTGTCTCTGGGAGCAGAACACATCTCCTCTTAAAGCCAGTGCTGTTACTGATCCAGACAGTCCTGAGTGCTTTGCTGCCAAAGAGCAATGGAGAAGATCTTTGTAGAGCTGGGCTTTACCATCACGGCAGCTGAAAACAAATAAAGTCCTGACATGCAGTTTTCTTGAGAGTAAATGCAACTTGAGAAATTGTGGTCAGACTTGATATGTGCCCTATGAGTTTGCACCTTTATAAGAAAAGAGTCAAAAGGGATATATCTTTATTGCAAAGAAGTTTTATTTCTGAATAAATTGACTAAATTTCCTTCCTAACCCACTATTGAAGAGACTAACATGTTCCAAATAAAGCGAAAACCTTATTCTGAAGGGTGAGTTTGCAGATCAGGCGCTGTGGCCTGGCTTCACAACAAAGTGGCAGATCCTCAGCAAATCAGTCCTGAGTCTCAAGCACCGATGACCATTCTCCCTTTTATTTAAGTGAAATTCTGAGGTTCCTTAGATCTAAATCTAAATTTCTTTGATGGTCACGGGGATCCAGCTCTGGCTCACTAATTTTTGGTGTAATGAATTATCTGCTTTAACTTGCCACACCAGTACAGTTGACTCCAGAGCATTAAGTCTGTCTGTGTGAAAAATCTTCACGTGATGGAGTTACCAGAATTGCAGAAACACATTTTGTGCGGGGAGGAGCCCCTTTCCCTTGTGATGCCTTACAGCAGACCAAGAGCTTCCCCAAGCCGCACACTGACTATGAAGATTTAATGTGATCCCTTCTGGCAGTGCCCTGACTAGAATGTCAGCTCATCCATGTAAGGGTTGTTGTGTATCCTGTGCTACGCTTACTTCATTCGGGTCCTCCAACAGCACGTGTAAATTAAACGTAACAGCGGTTGCGCTGCTGTAAGTCGGAGCACAGGACTGTGTATTTGCACTGTATCTGTTATCTGCTCATGAGTGTTTATGTTGTTTCCGTTTTAAATACTTTACAGCTCGGAGTCCAATATTCACCCACCTTGTTACAAGCCTGAAAGGGCTGTGGACATTGAGGGCTTTTGGGCGGCAGCCGTATTTTGAGACTTTATTTCACAAAGCCCTGAACCTACACACGGCAAACTGGTTCCTCTACCTGTCAACACTGCGCTGGTTCCAGATGAGGATAGAAATTATTTTTGTTGTCTTTTTTGTGGCTGTGGCGTTCATCTCTATCATAACTACAGGTATGGTAGCTTTACGGGTCTAGCCTTGAGCTCTGTGGTGACAGATTGGACTTGATGATCTATGAGGTCTCTTCCAACCTGGGTAATACTGTGATACTGTGAAATGGAAGTCTTCTGCTTCTGTCTAAGTGCTCAGCTTTAGAAACTGCTGTGGGAAATAAACCCTTGCAATGGTTAACATAAACTGGAGTCACTGATTTAAGTAGGTCATAATAGTAAACACAACTTATCGAATCATAGAATCATTAGGGATTGGAAGGTACCTTGAAAGATCGTCTAGTTCAATCTCCCTGACACAGCAGGATCCCCTAGACCAAGTCACACACGAACACATTCAGGCGGGTCTTAAACATCTCCAGGGAAGGAGACTCTACAGCCTCCCTGGGCAGCCTGTTCCAGTGCTCTGTCACCCTCAGTGTGGAGAAGTTACTTCTCATATTGATGTGGAACGTCCTATGTTCCAGCTCACACCCATTGCCCCTCGTCCTATCACTAGATGACATTGAGAAGAGCCTGGCTCCATCCTCCTGACACCCACCCTTCACATATTTATAGACATTAATGAGGTCACCCCTCAGTCTCCTCCCAGCTAAAGAGACCCAGCTCCCTCAGCAACTCTTCATAAGGGAGGTGCTCCCCTTCCTTCATCATCCTCGTTGCCCTACGCTAGAGTCTCTCCAGCAGCTCCGTGTCTTTCTTGAACTGAGGGTCCCAGAACTGGACACAGTACTCCAGATGTGGTCAATTCAAATCAGTTTTGCACCATTACAATATTATAATCTGAAATCTGATGTTGTAAAGAACTATTTAAAGGGATTAGATTGAAAATGGTATCCGAAGGGACAGAACTTACCTTTTCTGAACTGTACTTGCTGTAAAAAGAATCTCATTGTTTTAAACCACATTAATGTGAACCACATTAGTGTACTGAAAAGCTTGGATGCTGATGACCATCTCTATAGCTCCAAGATTTTTAATAGGTAGAAGTTAGTGCTCCCCTCATTTGCAAATGGCTACAACTTACAAAACTTTAATGGTCTTTTAGAGCCACACCAGTCGTGTGTGACTTGCTCTAGGTGATCCTGCTGTGGCAGGGGGATTGGACTAGATGATCTTTCGAGGTCCCTTCCAATCCCTAATGATTCTATGATTCTGTGGAATAGTTATCCACTTCTCTAATTCCCAACCCACTGACCATCTTCATGTGGCTTTGCAAATTCCATTCGAAATCCCCTAAAAATTACTTGCCATTTGTAGTGAACCCAGTAAACAAATGGGACTACCCTATAGCTTACTATCCTACTTGTGTTTGATATACTGCTTGTGCCTGGCCAGGTGTAGCCAGTCTACAGCAGAAAATGGAAGAATAATGCCTCAAAATGTTGGGATAATTAATCAAGTTTAGATGCAGATTACATCAAATACAGTTTTTAAAACTCCCAGGCACTGTTCTCTCTTTTACTTTGTGTGCAGCATCTGGACACAGTTTTGATGTTGTGAATGGAGGTTTTTGGGATCTAATGCTGTCCACATTTCATTTGATTGTGCTTAAGTGCTGAAAAGGACTTTTATATATCTATATATAAACACATATTTTTTTATCAAATATTGCACTGTGTATATAATGCTGCGCTGTATTTCTTGTGTAAGGAGCTCTCCTGATTCCTAGAAAAATAAAGAGCTTCAACCACACACATACTTCTGTGTGAAAATACTCAGCTACAGTACTTCTGTTACAAAGGACCCTTCTAGTTCACCTAAAATTCACAGAGAGCATCTATGTCGCACTGACCTGCTCTTTACTTGGTGCTTAGCAGTATGAGACTGTTCCTTGTGTTATTGTTTTTCTGGGTATTTTCTGAGAAAAGGGGTTAGAAGCACTTTTTAAAATGTGGAAGTCTCTCATACTGCCAGCGTTAGCTGTTAGAGGTCAACTTCACTGTTACAGGTCCTTGGAGCAGCATTTGCTTCCTCCTCTCAGTATCCTCTTTCTGGAGGAGTGTTTGGCTTTTGTTGTTTACTTCTGTACTTACTGTGATAATGAGATATCTGTAAGCAGAGCAGAAGGAAGCTTGTTGAAGAAAGACATAGAGAAGATGGAGAAATCACACAAAGGCTTACATTCTCCATTTCTTTTAATACACAGTGAGATTAAAGATCGGCAGGGACACAGTTCAAATGCTTATGTTGTATTGTATGAGCTCCTGAAGGAAAAGTCTTGGGAAAATCCCCCTGCTGGGGAGGGGCTTTTTAGGATGTCAGGTAGGGGCAATGGAGCAAGGCTGGAGATGGGTAGATTTAGATGGATGTGAGGAGGAAGTTCTTCACCATGAGAGTGGTGAGAGCCTGGAATGCCCAGGAAGGTGGTGGAGGCCCTTGGAGGTGTTTAAGGCCAGGCTGAATGAGGCTCTGGCCAGCCTGATCTAGGGTGAGGTGTCCCTGCCCATGGCGGGGGAGTAGGAACTGGATGATCCTGTGGTCCCTTCCAACCCTGACTGATTCTATGACTTGGTCTAGGTGATCCTGCTGTTGCAGGGGGATTGGACTGGATGATCTTTCAAGGTCCCTTCCAATCCCTAATGATTCTATGATTCTATGCTTGTTAGAGCAGACAATTCAAGCAAAAGAACTTGTATCTTCGTCTCTGTGGAACTGTAAGGACAACATGTCCCAAGTTTGCCTACAAAATGAACACATAAACCAGCACAACTAGTTTGAATTTTAAAGTTGTTTGCTGTGATGTTGTAGTTAGATAAGAATCATTTCACGTATTGATAGCCGTTGGGAAAAGGAAATTGAAATCAAGATTACAGAGGCCCATTTCTATCTGCTGCTTGAACACCAAGATTGAGTTTTCAATTCTGCCAAGGCAAGATCAGGGTTTCCAGTGAATTTGGTGCCAAAGCCAGGTGTTTATCTGATGATTAAGCTCTTGGTCCTTTGTTTATTTTCAAAATCCATGTTTTCTTTGTGAAATAAGAGATCATGTCTATTTAAAAGATATATGTGCTAATTTTCTGATGTATTTTTTTAATGTGGCTATTAATTGAATGCCTTTTTCTCTCTGCAGGTGATGGACCAGGTAGAGTTGGCATTATTCTTACTTTAGCCATGAATATCATGGGAACCTTGCAGTGGGCGGTAAACTCGAGCATAGACGTGGATAGTTTGGTAAGTGCACAATGCACCGTTCGTTGCTTTCCTTCAAGGAATTGCCTATGGGTGTTGAGTGCGTTATTTTCAGAGCTGGGTGTCAAGACGTGTGACAATAGTTCCCCTCGTTCCTTACGTTGCAGTCTGCCAGCTCTGATGCAGCACAAATGGAGTTTTTCTGTGATGAGACATTTCCCTGGGCTGGAATAGACAACTGCAAACTATTCAGTTTTAGGATGCAGACTGCAGATGTAGCGGTGGTGGGAAAACAGCAGAACGGCTGGAAGTTGTTTCGTAATGGTTCCATTTAAGTGTAGGTTATACCTTACCTGGTGCAGCTAAGGGCTTTGCGCAGCAGATCACAATGGATGCTTTTGAGCTGTTTCCTCAAAAAAATCAATAGTGATTTAGAAATCTGTCCCGGGCTTCCCTTGGGTGCCTTTTTCTGGTTTTGTGTAAAATACCCTCTGACATAACAGCTTTGGAGTTGTACAGGTCTACCCCTTTAGTTTGTGAAGTTAGTTTGTTAGTTAGGATTGGCTTTAAAACAGAGTATACTGCACAAGGTTAACTGTGTCCAGTTCTGGGCCCCACAGTTCAAGAAGGACATGGAGCTGCTGGAGAGAGTCCAGCATAGAGCAAGGAGGATAATGACAGAAGTGGAGCACTCTCCCTTATGAGGAGAGGCTGAGGGAGCTGGGTCTCTTTAGCTGGGAGGAGACTGAGGGGTGACCTCACTGATGTCTATAAATATGTGAGGGGTGGGTGTCAGGAGGATGGAGCCAGACTCTTCTCAATGTCATCTAGTGATAGGACAAGGGCCAATGGGTGCAAGCTGGAACATAGGAGTTTCCATATAAATCTGAGAAGTAACTTCTTCCCAGTGAGGGTGACAGAGCACTGGAACAGGCTGCCCGCGGGGGTTGTGGAGTCTCCTTCACTGGAGACGTTTAAAACTCACCTGGATGTGTTCCTGTGTGACTTGGTCTGGGTGATCCTGCTGTGTCAGGGGGATTGGACTGGATGATCTTTCGAGGTCCCTTCCAATCCCTACCTAATGTTCTGTGATTCTGTGTGATTCTGCGAACTCATCCTCACTTATTTATTAGAATACGAGAAGCAGACAGGAAAAATCATAAAATAGTGTTTCTTGGTTCTGGCAATTTTCATCATACCCTTGCTTAAATCTATGAACATTTTTGATGTTATTTTTAAAAGCAATAATTACTCCTCTCTTTGCACTCCAGGCATTCTAGGGTTTATATTAGACAGAATTCTTGTAAAAAAATGCACCAGTCTTATAATCCAAAACATGTTTCTGGGAAAAACTCTCCCACATCATCATACGTTCTCTGAATTAGCTTCTTGAGCCAACCTTTTCAATACTGGAAAGCAAACAGCTTTTGCAGCAGGTGTTGGAGACCAATAAATCCTGATTAACTGAAATTAGTTGTTATTGAAAAAAAATATAATGGAGGCCAACAGTGACAGTGAAGGAATATTTGCCAGTTTGACATTATATAAATAAGTGATTCAACAACCCTCATCCTGAAGGAAATCCTTAAAAGCCCCCAAACTGGGAGTTAACCACTTACATTTAATCTCTTGTTTACATGTGTGACTGTTGATCGTCCAGAAGGCTGACTGCCATTCAGGGACAGGTTTTTTTCTCTATCCACTAATTGTTTTTTTGCTGATCCTTTCTTTGCTTGTTAGAACAGCCTGTCTTCACTTTGTGAAAGGGCTGCTTTGCTGTATCTGCAAGTCACAGCAGTTATGTGGTGGATAATGAAGCAAAATGTGCAGCTGCCAAGGCACAGCAGTAACAGTAATGTTCAGTCAGCTCTCATCTGTAAATTCCATCTCAGCAATTTGAGACACAATATGATGGCTTTAACTATAACAAACTCTGTAAGAATCATGTGCATGTGTTACGTAGCTGAATACAACCTGAAGATGTTTCACGAGAGCAGCAGACACTCTTACGAAAGGATTCAGAGGGTGCTCCACACAACAGTGTTTCAGAAAAGAACTTCTCCTTTTTTGTGGTTCTGTGATGTTAAAAACATCATCTGTTAGTAGCAATAAGGAAGTAACTCCCTTTCCCCTGAAAAGAAAGTCTCAATTTGCTTTAGACATTTGTGAGTACTTCTCTCTGTATGAAGACAAACTGACTATATTATGGGAATGAGAGCCTTTCAAGGTGCTTCAGTTTATAGGTAGATCTTCTGGACTTCTTTCAGCAGTGGAAAGGTGCCCCACCCCATCCTGTGGATTTGTAGGTATCCCAGATGACAGCTTAATAGGTACTACTGGCAGGATGGTTTCCCTGATGCCCAGAAATTGCTCCTGTGCAGATGCATTATTTCTCACTTTTTGTATTCCCTACATTGAGCACTTCCCTCCTCAAAGTCTTCTGTAACTGTGGGTACAGGTGTCCTGCAAAGGCCTGCATGTGTGCCTGACTAGTAGTTTGTTTGGTTTTATTCTCTTTTTGTCTGAAGGCTTATTTTGAAGCTCTCCATAGGACCAGGCTGACCAGAAGTGACGCATCTCCAGGTGCTGTGCACACACCCACCTGCAGGCAGGCATTCCTGAGTGTACAGCACACTCGCAGATAACAGTGTCGATCTGCTGGAGTGTTGGGAGGCTCTGCAGCGGGATCTGGACAGGCTGGAGCGATGGGCTGAGCTCAATTGTATGAGGTTTAACAAGGCCAAGCGTCAGGTCATGCACTTTGGCCACAACAACCCCCAGCAACGCTACAGGCTTGAAGAAGAGTGGCTGGAGAGCTGCCTGGTGGAGAAGGACCTGGGGGTGTTGATTGACAGCCGGCTGAACATGAGCCAGCAGTGTGCCCAGGTGGCCAAGAAGGCCAATGGCATCCTGGCCTGTATCAGAAACAGTGTGACCAGTAGGAGTAGGAAGGTGATTGTGCCCCTGTACTTGGCACTTGTGAGACCGCATCTCGAGTGCTGTGTCCACTTTTGGTCACCACAGTACAGGAAGGACATTGAGGTGCTGGAGCGTGTCCAGAGAAGGGCAACCAAGCTGGTGAAGGGGCTGGTGGACATGCCCTATGAGGAAAGGCTGAGGGAGGTAGGATTGTTTAGTCTGGAGAAGAGAAGACTGAGAGGAGACCTTGTTGCCCTCTACCGCTACCTTAAAGGAGGTTGTAGCAAGGCTGGTGTTGGTCTCTTCTCTCAAATTAGTGATGATAGGATGAGGGGAAATGGCCTCAAGTTGTGTCAGGGGAGGTTTAGATTGGATGTTAGAAGGAAATTCTTTACTGAAAGGGTGATTACATACTGGAATTGATTTCCCAGGGAGGTGGTGGTGTCACCATCCCTGGAGGTGTTTAAGGAACGAGTGGACGCGGCGCTTGGGGATATGGTCTAGCGGTTAGGCACTAGGAGAAAAGGTTGGACTTGATGACCCTGGAGGTCCTTTCCAGCCATGATGATTCTGTGATTCAGTGATTCTGTCTTTGGTTGTCAATAACCATAGAGCTGTAGCTCTATGACAGTGGTTGAAACCCATGTCCAAACGCACAGTTTCTGTAATTGGTGCCTAACATTAAGCTCATACCAAGCTGTTTTACAAGATGTGAAAGATATGAGACATCACTGAAATAAAGGTGTGCAAAAGGACAGGAAGGCAGGATTATGTGAAGAAGGAAAAAAATTATACTGGAACAAACAGTGGCAAAACAGATGGTTAGGTGGCAAATGTGACCATATTTCATACAATCTCTTTCTTGATCTTTCCATGACACTGGCATGCACATTAAAGAAATCTGAGTTTCTAGGTTGATTTGTGCTTTTACGTATGCAGGTTATTCTCTTTGAAGCAATTTCTGTTGAACAGGTTTGACTTTAACTGGAAAAGCCCCACTGTCTTTTAATAGCCCATAATGGTTTTGGTATTTCATTCTCTACAGCCCTGATACTTCATCTGCTCTGCTTTTTTTAAAAAGAAAAAAACCAAACCAACCAAGCACGTGTGATCACTCTGGCAGCTATCAGTTGTTTCACTTAAAGCTACCAGTTAGGCAAGATTAGTCTTTTCACTTTGATCATTTCTGATAATATGCCTTAAGTTTCTTTTCAATCTTTTTCTTATCCCTCTATGCAGTCTTGTACTATTTTTAGTGTTTCTTTCATAAGAAAATATAGTGGACTGGGACTATAAGGCTTTATCACCTTCTCCTTCAGTGGAGGGTGACGGAGCACTGGAACAGGCTGCCCAGGGAGGTTGTGGAGAAGTTTAAGATCCACCTGGATGTGTTCCTGTGTGACTTGGTCTAGGTGATCCTGCTGTGTCAGGCGGATTGGACTAGATGAACTTTCGAGGTCACTTCCAATCCCCAATGATTCTATGATTCTATGACCCTGCAGTCACACCAGTGCTGTGACTGGGAAGGATGACTCTTTTTATCAGGGAAAATGTCATGCCTTCACTGTTGCCATGATTGCTTGTGTAAGGAGGTATAAAAAGACTCCTCCAAACAGATATTAAACCCACCTTTGTTAAACCTCACAGCAGCTCTCACTGTGCATCAGCAGTGCTGAAAAATGAAAAGTACTACGTGGTAGCAAAGAGGACCAAATTAAAAATTGGGATCGTGAAGCATAATAGTGCTTTTACAGCAGGTTTTCATGCTCTTTTGTTTATTCTTTAACCTATTCAGCTGCTATTTTTTTATACCTAGGATGGGATCTCAATACACTGCTTCTCTACTGCCAGCAGAAACCTTGGCAGCACTCTTAATTTCAACAGTTGGAGTGGACTAAATACTTGAGTGTAAAACCTGCATCAGAATAACACTTAGAGTCATGGAATCATTGGGGATTGGAAGGGACCTCGAAAGATCATCCAGTCCAATCCCCCTGCCACAGCAGGATCACCTACACCAAGTCATTGAATCAGTCAGGGTTNACCTGCTGGCCACACATCTCCTGATGCAGCCCAGGATCAGGTTTGCCTTCTGGGCCACAAGTGCACACTGCTGGCTCATGCTGAGCCCTTTGGTCCACAAGCACCCCCAAGTCCCTCTCCTCAGGGCTACTCTCCAGCCAGTCACTGCCCAGCCTGTACTTGTGCTTAGGATTGCCTCGACCCAGATGCAGGACCTTACACTTGGTCTTGCTGAATGTTTTTAGACTGAAGTAGCAAATATCCTCCTTTATTCTCATGCGTTCGTTAAAGAATGTACCTGCAGCAGGCAAAATGTCGATTGGAATGACAGCTAAAACACTTGCTGTTCACCCGCGC
Organism: Rhinopomastus cyanomelas; assembly: GCA_013400115.1. Taxonomy (NCBI): domain Eukaryota; kingdom Metazoa; phylum Chordata; class Aves; order Bucerotiformes; family Rhinopomastidae; genus Rhinopomastus; species Rhinopomastus cyanomelas. The sequence goes on along the minus strand of VXBP01002727.1, from coordinate 251,901 downwards.
TGTGCCTGTCGTTGTGAATGACAGAAGGTTGCTGCCTGCGAAAGGAAGAATGGGAACTTCGCAAGACGAACTGACATTGATGCTGCATCCTGCCTAGATCTAAATCATGATTCAAATTATGGGACCACGAAAGCATTCTTCTGAATTGAATCCTTTTAAAGAAATAACCTATCTAAAATATCGGCACCATCTGAGTAATGTGACTGATAAATCTGTAAGAGGAGCTGGCACACAGAGATGACATTTTCTGTTGTAAGGGACACTTTTTGTCCAGCTGGATGGATGGCAGATTGTAGCCAGTGTGTGATGGTAGGATCTCTTGGTCAATTACAGAGAACCCCTACCTGTTCATATCTCAACGTGGTGATGACTGTGCTTCTCCATCTCGCAGAGTGGTGGAGGTGGAAACTGTAATAAATAGGCTTGGGTGTTAGCGTGCTTTTCAAGACTTCAGTCACAATTGTGTTTCAGGATGCTGAGACACAAACCATCATCCCAGAATTTCCTTGTATTGTGTATAAATTTGCTTTCACGTAGGAAATGCACCTAACAGTATTTCAGTCTGGATCAAAGAGCAGGAAGGAATGGTAAAGCATCAAGTAAAATCACTTTGCAGAAGGAATACAAGAACAAGGTCAGAGATGTGCAAAGGATTTTCCATAACACCACCAAAGAACGACGTATTACCCAGAACACGGATCAGATGCTAATAGCAAAGCCCAGATATTCCTGGATCCACTAGTTGTGTGTATATCTGTCTACTCCTTTTATTTCGCTAAGTATTTTCTGTTCAACAAGAACTGACACTGCCTTACAGTTTATTCTTGTTGCTCACAAGGACAAATTTTGGTGAAATGAGTAATCTAATTAAGTTAGTTGACTACAGTACTTGGGAACCTGAATGTAAAGTAATCACAGGATCACAGAACATTAGGGATTGGAAGGGACATCAAAAGATCATCCAGTCCAATCTCTCTGCCACAGCAGGATCACCTAGACCAAGTCACACAGGAATGTGTCCAGGCAGATGTCTCCAGAGACTCTTTTTTAAACATCTCCAGAGAAAGAGACTCCACAACCTCCCTGGGCAGCCTGTTCCAGTGCTCTGTCACCTTCACTGTGAAGAAATTCTTTCGCACATTCATAAGGAACCTCCTATGTTCCAGCTGACACCAATTGCCCCTTGGCTTATGACCAGATGACACTGAGATCCTAGAGTTCATGTAGAACTGAGAAGCTGGAGGTAATAGCCAAGTGGCCAAGTAGCACTTGAAATAAATCCATCAAGCTAGCAGTGGTGTTGGCACGTGATAGAATAACAACCGTCGCTTTTGGTTAAGAGGGAGAAATGGGAAGCCATTGGGGCCACCATCAGTTTGTTAGTCTGATGGCAGCAGTCTCTAGTATCTGTTTTGAAGAAGCAATGAAAGGTGCATTGCTCACACAGCGAATTGCCCCAGATTTGCTGACGTTAGTGTACATCACACTAGCTGGATAACTGTGCTTGATGACTTGTACTCCAGACAAAGCTAATGTAGTAGATCTCATTTGTCTTCAGGAAAGCACTGACTGTGTCTCTGTTTCAGAAATTATAGAAATGAAGGAGATCAGGGTTATAACAAGGGCTGCAAACTAGTTAATGAGTTGGAGACAAAGGAAATGGTATTAAACTGTAGGGAGGCTACTCAACAGAGATTAGATTTGTGACTGGGCTGATTTTAATCTTTTTTTAATGCTCTCAACAACAAAAAAAGAACAGCTGTAGAAACCTGGTAAAGGCACAAAGCTGAAAGGCAATGTTAGCATAATGGATGCTGGGGTTTGGAAAGTGTTAGGTGACCTCAAATGGCAGATGTAGAGTAGACATCAGTAACCACAGTGCAAAGATTGAATTTAGGGAATGCTGCTCTTACAACTGCTCTTGTGTGGAAGGATCTCCTCGGTTAGAAGTGGCTAAGATGGTGGAAGGTTTGGCTGACCACTGCTCAGTCAGAGGGTGGCTATAAGATGTGACTGTGAATAAGAGACTTTATGACACTAGGATCTATTAATTGAGATACTTTTCATGTGGATAAGAATATCAATGTCTCCTTTGTACAATGACCTTGCAAAACATCTTCAAAATGCTCTGTCCGTTCTAGTCAGACAGGAGAGATTAATTTGAACTGGGATGTTTGAAGAAGGAGATCATATGTTAAGAAAGAGGCTTAAACATGGATTTTCTTTAGTCCTGGAGAACAAAGAGTGACAGGATCTAAGGTAGCCATCCATAAATCCATGGGGAAAGCAGCCAGGAAAGCTAAGTATTCAGAAATCAAGATAAATAAATTTACAAGAACAAACTGGTCCATAGGCTTAAAAATATGTATTCTGACCACCAGAGCAACAAAGTTCTAGTGAAAGAGATGGATTAACTCTTTTAGTGACACTTGACTCATTTAAAACGAACAAACAAAGATCAGGAGGATCCCTCCTAGTCCCATGGTCCTTTGAAAATTCACCAAGGTTGCTACAAGCAAGTTCTGTCCGAAGTTCATAAACTACAGGATGTGATTATTTCACCTAATATATAAATAGATATGCACATTTAGAATGACACATATAAAATTAACATAGCACTTCCTACTCATTTTTTGTTAAAATCTATTGATAATTTACCATAAACACTCAGATAATAGTGGCTGATGATTGTTCTTTACTGGATGCTACAGCTTTATATCTCTCAAATTGCACACAGTCTGCTAATCTGTGGAGGTGGATCAGCTTTCAAGTAACCTCAGTTTTGGGCTTGGGAAAGCTTCTACAGCAGTGAGTTGAAGTCTCCAAGACTGCTTTCATGATCATAGTTTGTTTTCCTAAATACAGGTCATCTGTGGTTTTCAGAATGCATTTTGAGAGATGAAAAGAGCTGTTTTGTCCATTTAAAGAGGAAAAGTGGAATCACATGTTGGACCAGTGCCAGCAGTACTGGAGTGTTAGAATCTAGAGCTCGATATAATCAGTAGCCCACCTTTGAGAGTTATATCACAGTATAACTTGCACAGCAAAAATACTCTAGCTAGGAAGTAGGAATAAATGGATTTGACTTGTTTTGATTAATTGCACTAATTACAATTAGAATGCTGTTTGTTTTGCTTTGTAGATGCGGTCTGTCGGACGAATATTTAAATTCATTGACATGCCAACGGAAGAGACAAAATCCTTTAAGCCACAGAAGAATAACCAGTTCTCAGATGCTCTTGTAATTGAGAACAGGCACGTGAAGGAAGAGAAGAACTGGCCATCCGGAGGCCAAATGACAGTGAAGGACCTTACAGCCAGATATGGTGAAGGAGGAACCGCTGTGCTAGAAAGCATTTCCTTTTCAATAAGTTCGGGGCAGAGGGTGAGACACTGTTTTGTTGTGCTTGATCTGACTTCCATTAAGCTGAACTGTAGAAATGTCTTTATGAACCTATGAATTGACTAAACAGTGGGTTGAGTTCAGTAAGGCTTTCTACATGACACTGTCAGAAACCAAAGTGAACCAAAGAACATAAACGTCTTGTGTCTCTGCCTAAAGAGGTGGTCATGTTTGCTGGCCAGCAGGAGTGGAATACACTGATAAAATATGTACGCAGCCGTTCCCCAAGTTGCACTCTTGTGCCTGAAGCCTTCTCCTCCTGGAAGAGGGAGGCTTGCTGGTGAGCACAGGTGCTGGGGGCAGCCTGACCCAGGTGGAGTGGGGCATGAAAGAATACTGGCGACTGTGCCAAGGGTAACGCACCACTGGTGGCCAAAGGGTGGAGGTGCTGTCTTGCCTGTTTGGTGAGGGCTCTACGCCACACTAAATTATTCGATAGCAAACAGTAAACAGCTCTATTCTTTAGAAGACAGACAATCTTCTAATTAATCTTCATGTGTGTCTGGGATTGTGTTCAAGAAACAGCTTTCGTTTCAGGACAGCCATTAGGCAGCGTTTTAGGTTCATACTGAAAGTCTGTCCCTGATGGGAAAGGATGGGTTTTGTGATTTCCTGAGCTGATGCCATACAGATGAAGAGGAGAGCTTAACTCATGTGCACGAGAAAGCAGGTTGAGTGAAAGGTCCCTAGTGAGGCAGGTTTTTGCTCTTGGTTTGGATAACGTCTCTCTCTGCCGTGTTTGGCACATCTATTTTGTCTGCATGTTTCATCTACTAATTCTGAAGGCATCAACATTCTGACAACAGGGCTCTGACCCCCCAGTAGCACTATACCAAAACCTCTCTGCCTTTGGAAAAGAGGCACACGTGGTTCCTGTAGTGTGGAGGTGCAGGTGCCACTACAGTCTGGTGAATTTACTTCCTGGAAAATCTCTAGAAGTAATGGAGTATGAATGAAAGATATATTTGTACAGAGAAGAGGCAGAACAATTAAAACAAAGAACTCTTTTTCAGTGGCTATGGTTTAGGAACTTGATCCAATTTTGGTGATGAACCTGCTTCTCCACTTCCTCTCGTCAGGAAGCTGGAGAGAACAACGAGGTCACCTCTCAGCCTTCTTTTCTCCAAACTTGACAAGCCCAAAGCAGTTGGTCCTTGTAGGACATTCCTTTCAGCTCTTCCATCAGTTTTGTTTTCCTCCTCTGGGTGCATTCCAGGGACCTTCACGTCCAGAACTGCACAAAATACTCAAGGGGAGGCCTCACCAGTGCTGAAAACAGTGCAGTAATCATCTCCATCAACCATCTGGCCACAGGATGTGGTTTGTCCTCCCAGCAGCCTCAGATCCCTTTCTGCAGGGCTCCCTCCAGCCACTCCTCTCCCTGTCTATACTTGAGCCCAGCATTGCTCCGTCCTAGGTGCAGAAATGTCTGGTACTTGTTAAATTTCATCACATTAATAATGGCTCAATGCTCCAATTTACCTAGATCCCTCTGCAAGGTGCCTCTTGGCCCTCAAGAGAGGCAATTGCACCTCCCAGTTTGGACTTGATGGTCTTAAAGTTCTCTTCCAACCAGACATTCTGTAGTTCTGTGACCACCAGCAAACTTGCTAATGGTGCATTCAACTCCTGCATCCAGATTGTTGATAGATATACTGAAGACAACTGGCCCTAGAGCTGAACCCTGAGGTCTGCTGGAGACTGGCATCCAGTAACGTGCAGCCCCATTCAACACAACATGATGAGCCACCATGCTGTGAATCTGCTCATCCTACGGTTGGGCACGTTGCCCAGAAGGATGCTGTATATCTTACTGGAATAATACCTTACTGGAATCCAGAAAAACTACATCTCCACCTTCCATCTATCCACTATGAGGGTGACTTTGTCATAGAAGGATTTTAGATTATTTAAACAAGACTTTCACTTTGTGAGCTCATGTTGATCCTACCTGATGATTGCATTATTTTTTAGTACTCAGTATAATCTCTGCAATTTTTCCACGAGCTGAAGTTGGACTAACAGGTCACTGCACCAGGCTGGCACAACACAGCACGGACTGCTCAACTGGCTCAGAGGACTGAGGCAGTGTTTTGGAAAGGATGCCAGGCAGCAGGAAAAATCCTCTTCTTCTCCTTCACGTCTGTTGCCACCTTACAGAAGTGGCCCATGCTCAGACAGGACGTCAACAGCTGCATAAAACCTAGCTGTTGGAAATAAGCAGTAGCTCAGCATTTGATGGTGGTTACTGTAGATCTGGCTCATTCTAGCAATAAATCAGTATGATCCTGCAAGAGAAACACAGCATTTACAAAATCCCACCTAAGAGGTAAGGAAATGCAGCGACAACTGGGTGGGATGAAGACTTGCATTGCTGCTTGGAGGTAGGCAATGGTGTGGTGTGTGGTGACCACTGCCTCAGGCCCAAGGTGTCAGCTGCTCCACTACAAATTCATGACCTGATCAGAGTTAGGATCTCTATTTTCAGGTCTATGGACATGGAGTCGCTTTGTAGTGTCGTGCAAACGTGCTCCCTGCTTGGTTTGTGTCTGCTGGTGTGTGGTTGCACAGGACTCCACAGCAAAAGAAAGAGGAAAAGCACAAAGAGCTGGACTAAATCAGCACGAGATAATAGATAAGTCACGTTCCTGTTCTTCAGCTTCGTCTTAGTTAGTTCTCACAGAAGAGACTCCATCCCAGTGGCTTGTTCAGCCCTTGCTGTAGGCTTTTATAATTTCCTGCCCTGCTGAGATCCATTTGGGTGGCTGTCCACTGCTGAGCTCTTTACACATTTATTCCTTGCTCTGCGGTGCAGATGTATTAAAGGTCTGTTTTTATGCTTTGCATTGCAGGTGGGCCTTTTAGGAAGAACTGGTTCAGGAAAAAGCACTTTACTTTTTGCATTTTTAAGGCTGCTGAATACAGAAGGGGATATCCAAATTGATGGAATCTCTTGGAACACAGTCAGCGTGCAGAGGTGGAGGAAGGCCTTTGGAGTGATTCCTCAGGTAGTGAGACCGTTGTCTGTTGTATTATATAGTGACTACTGTATGTATGGCTTTGTTGTCATTGGTTGTACACCCATATGCTCATGGTTACCTTCAAGCTGGAATTTAGTTGCTTTATGCTGAGAAACAAAATGCAAAGATTCGGTGAGAAGGGGAGCAGGATGGATGGATGGATGGATGGATGGATGGAATGATTCACACTACTTTTTCATGGTTACTACACCATTCGCAGGAGAAATGGGAAGGTACAGCACATTGACAGAAGTGCTTGTAGTTTGTTTATCCCTACATCAGAAACAGTTCGTGTGGTTGATTCAAGATAAGATAATCCCACATGAAGGAAAACATTCAATCAGTGGTGTTCTCAGCTATTGTTCTCCTAAAGCCCTACACCACATTTTGCTGTTAAGCTGTGAATACTAGAGATTTGTTTTCCCTGAAAGGTTAGTAGCAGAATCACTGGTTTTCTCATCATTTATCAGATCACTGGCTGATCCCAGTCCTGGACTTGCCTCCTTTTTAGCTGTCACCTCTGCTTACTGCGTCACGGCGCATGCATAACGAAACACTTCTTGTTGTTACTGCTGGCAGCAGTCCTGACGTAGGGCAAGAAATACCATTACAGAGATGAAAATGGAACCAGGTATCCTAATACTCACAAGTAACTGGAACATAACAAATACTCTAGAGGAGAAACCTAGGGCTTCTGAGTTCCTTGCCAATGTCCCTACAAATGGACCAGTGTCCTATATGTACAAGAATCATAGAATAGCTGTGGTTGGAATAGATTTTTAAGGTCATCAAGTCCAACCATTGGCCCAACGCTGCCAAGTCACCATTAAATCATGTCCCTCAGCAATACAGCTGTATGTCTTCTAAATACCTCCAGGTTTGGTGGCTCCACCATCTCACTGGGCAGCCTGTTCAAATGTTTGATAATGTTTTGGTGAAAAAATTCTTCATAATATCCAATCTACACTTCCCCTGGCACATCATTTTATCTGGTTGTGTCACTTGTTGCATGGGAAAAGAGACTGACCCTCCTTGGTACAACCTCCCGCACTCAGAACAAAATGAAATTTCCACCAGCACTTTCCTGGCAGGCAAGAGAAATGGCACGTGCCACCCTGCCTTTCCTGGCAGAGCAAAGGGAGCCTTTTGTTCTTTGCTCTTCACCGGTGGCTTCAGAGCGGAAAAAGATGCCTTTCTTTTCCTGGGAGGCACCTATGGCAACACCTGGATATTTACTGTCCCCAGGAGTGGCTTCTCTAACAGAAGGAGAAAGAAGTTGTGGTCTGCTTCCTTGTGAACACTTCTCAATGCTCTACTTCAATTCCTTGTTCCATAAATTTCCCAGTTTAGAAGAAAAGAAGGTCTTCTCCTCGGGATGAGCCTCGCTGATGCACACCTGCATAGCAGAGCCAGCTGCCTTCTGCTTCAGGCAGCTGATGCTGGAACAGCCTGCAGGGAGATCACGTGAAGCTGGAGGAAAGGCAAACCCCTATTTCTTTCAGCATCCCAAATCCAGCTGTCAGTGCATCAGTGTCATTCAGGGATAAATCATATAAAACCTTCTTCCTGGAGCACTCACAAGAAAGTTCCTTCCTGTAGCTCCTCGCAGACCTTTGCTGCTGAAGAACAGCCTCCGTGCAGCGGTGTTCCTGCAGGATGTTTGTCATTCCCATGCAAAGCAAGTACTCCAACACTCAAAGGCTGTTGGAAGCATAATCAGAGCCCACCATCCCTTCTTTCTGGACAGTCCTTTCTGATGCTTCTTCTGCAAGAGTTTCCTCCATACGTTTCCAGGGTGCATCTCATTTCCATGCACTTTCCGTGCTACGCTTGCCCACAGAGCGTCGTTTCGCGGAGTCACGGTGGAAGCACGCCTTCAGAGATTCATCTGCAGAGTGGGAGACCCGTGGCCAGCTTTCTATTACATTAAATGAGGAGAAACCTGGGACTTTTAAGGTGCCACTAGCTCAAAGGATGACTTCTGGTGTCTTATAGAATCATTAGGGATTGGAAGGGACCTCGAAAGATCATCTAGTCCAATCCTCCTGCCCCAGCAGGATCACCTAGACCACGTCGTAGAGTCAGTCAGGGTTGGACGGGACCACAGGATCATCCAGTTCTATTCCTAGCAGATCTCACACTATTTTCAGGGGACAACAGTACCGAATCCGTTCCTAAAAATCTTGCAGAAGGTCTTCACTGCTCTCACACTCTTTATTCTTGTCTGCAGATATTTTACTGTCAGTGTGAAGTCTCTAAAGGCCATTTCAGGAAACTAAACCTCAACCCCTACTCCTAATAGTTATGCATCCACAAAGCAATTTGATTTTCCTTTCATGTTGATATTTTTGCCATAATACAGATGAAGCAGAGTAGGCTACGTGCTATAGCCAGCTGATGCTGCATTTGGTCTCCAGCAATGGGATGTGTGGGAACAAGGCTCCACGTGTCTGGCTGAGGACTTGCACACAGGTTGCCTTTCATTGCAAAAGCAGCTACTCACAGGCAGGATAATCTTACTCAGCAGCCTCTTGCCAAGTGATCCTTTGCTCTTCTGTATGTGTCTGTTGAGCCACTCCACATTCTTGGTTCTCCACATATTATCACTTCAATCACTTACAAGCTACCTGTATCCCACAGTGCAGAGGCCACTGAAGGGGATTAATGCCCTTCACGGGGGCTGACTTACACTATTTGGGGTGATCAGAGTGTAGACATGGACATATTTATTTTCCAGACGGTTTCACTTGTGGGTGGTTGTCAGGACTGAGGAATTATTTACTGTATGATCACACACATTATCATCCACCATGAATTTCAGCAAATGGCTGAGAAAGAGATGGCTCCAGATTCGCTGTCGTGCTCCCCAGCCATTCATTCCCCATCCCAACACATTCCCTGTTTTTATTTCTACCACGTTTATAAGCACAGAATCATTAGGGATGGGAAGGGACCTCGAAAGATCATCTAGTCCAATCCCCCTGCCACAGCAGGATCACCTAGACCAAGTCACACAGGAACACATCCAGGCGGGTCTTAAACATCTCCAGTGAAGGAGACTCCACAACCCCCCTGGGCAGCCTGTTCCAGTGCTCTGTCACCCTCAGTGTGGAGAAGTTACTTCTCAGGCTGATGTGGAACCTCCTATGTTCCAGCCCCTGGTCCTGTCACAGAAGTACATGGGCTTCACTTTTGACTTCTTTTCTTTAGGTTTCATAGCTTTTAAGAATCTTGGGCTGGGTTTTTTTGACTTCTTTTGAAGAGGACTCTAAACCACCTATGTGACTCACATGATATTTGCTCAAGTGAATCTTATGTGTTTTCTAACGAGCTAGAGGAAAGAGGTGCTGAAATGGGAGAAAAGGGCCTGAATTCAGAACAATGGGATATTTAACTTGCAAAAAACCCAAGGACTTTTGAGAATAGCTCGCTTTTAGTTCCCTGCTTCTTGAAATCACTGTTGTTAGCAATAGCAGCAGCTCCTGAAGAAAATAGTTCTCTTTATTTCCCTGCCCGCTGCACTTCAGCAGGAGTGTCATTCAGCCGATCCTTTTTAGAACTGGTTTGTTCAGTTAACTATTTCACCACAGAAATGAGCATGCCCATCCCACTGGCTCCATGCACGGTGCTCAGAGTGTGAACAAACCCACGTCTGACACTGCTTCCACAGCCGCTTCTTTCCATCGCGCTCACTGCTTGGAGGACCCTAACCCTGCTGCAGTTCGGTCACCGCTCTCATGCCACCAGCGCGGGGCATGGGGAAAAGGCTTCACCAGAGCACTCCTGGTTATTGACCATCAGGATTATAAACAACAGCATCTAGTGTCCCTGACATAAGGGACTTCTAACTGCATGCACTGCTGCCTCTACTGCAGCTCAGTCTGGGGTGTTCCTGGTAGCACAGGGAAGGCACCGCGGTGCTTAAATCCATCCCGCTGTTTGTAGGGCTCTGCAGTGCAGCTGCTTTTCTCCTCTGGCCTCGTGAATCAGTGCTTCCTTCTCTCTTATGCCAAAGAATTTTCTTGCAATGGCTCACGTATCTTAATTAAGAAAATTAATTATTTCCTCTGTTCTGTTTAAACTTTTAATTGCTCACAATTAAATGGTTATATAAGTGTGTGAGTAAGACACTTTAAAACTTGATGAGAGGATGCCAAGTTCCCAGGTCAGATGGGAACTGAGGTAGATTGGCTAAGCTCTGGGCAAGTACCTCTCTGCCGGTACAGCTAGTCCTTCTTTGCTTTCAGTAGCTTTTGGTGACCAAGCCTCCAAGAAATTATGTGGCTGTGGGTCACTGACATCACAACAGGTTTTTCTCTAAATAAATATTTTCTTCAGGAAGGCAAAAGAGAAACAAGCCATTGTCTCCTGCCTTTCCTCTTAGCATTTGTTCAGAGAAAGAGCAAGCCAGCAGAAGCATTTCTCAACGAGGCACTTACTGACACTCTTTGAGAGCAAGTTCTCCCTGTTGCAAGCAGCAGGTGTCCCTCACTGCATAGAGAGCAGCTTGGTTTTGCCTCATGAGAGATGTTGCATGACGCCAGTGTCCCTTGGAGAAGCTCATTTCCACCAGAACCTGACACCCATGTACAAAGAAGTGTAAACAGATATGTGGTTTTGTCCGAGTCACTGCTTTTTGGGCCACAAAAGGGGTGTCCGTGGGCTGTTCACTCAAGTCTGTTTGCCTAAACTGATGAGAAAAGCAGGTCTGAGTAGTAACCTTCAGCGGAAGAAGGATATCCTGTCAGTGCTGGGAAAGGCACCTCGTCCTCATCCTGCACGAGGGAAGGAAGGTGCAGGGCAGAGCAGGGAGAGAGCCCGGGATGCGGCGTCCATCAGGTGAGCCTCCCGTGAGGGCGGCTCCCGCAGCTACCGCTGTGGGTCAGGTTGTGCTGCGTCACATCGCTGTGGCGTAACGTTGAGGACGGGGCAGGAAAAACCTGACCTCCTTGTTGTCCCTTGACATAGGCCTGGGACACGGTGACATGGCAGGTAAGCGAATGACGTGTTTGTCTGCAATTGATTAGAAACCAGAAAACCCTTGATGAGAACCAACAGAGGATACCACCCGCTAACCACCCCTGAGCACCAACCAGTGTCCAGAAGGGGCTTTTGATCTTGAAACAAAATGTTGGGAACCTACATGTTGGGCTCGTGGTCTTTTGTTTTAATTGCTTGAATGTTTCGCGTAATAAAGAACCAAAAGTAATTTTTGAGAAACTGCTGGAATGTGATTTTTACTTATTTTGTTGGGTTTTTTTTCAAAAAGACTGATGACATTTTTATTCAGACGCTGCCAAAAAATTGAACTTAAGTGATTTTAAGGTAACTTGGTTTTGGAGCAAAGTTTTCCCAGAATCTGGAACACCCTGAGAGAAGCTGTCTCTGGCAATGGCAGCAGGTTTTCCCTCGGTGTGCGTCAGGACTCACAGAGCTCCACGCAGTGCCTCACAATGTCTGTCTGCCTGTGTTTATTCTCACAGAAAGTTTTCATATTTTCTGGAACTTTTCGGATGAATCTGGATCCTTATGGGCAGTGGAAAGATGAAGAAATATGGAAAGTTGCAGAGGAGGTAAAACCGTTGGGTGTTACTTGTGTTTCTGCAGTGAGGTGGTTACACCGGAGCGCGGTTTAGGTCAGACCAGTGTCAGGTCACATCTATAGAAGCTCAGACAAAACACACTGAGGAAGACAGCGCTGTGCTGGCAGCCTGTTTCCTTATTGCCTAATAAAAATGCCTGTGTCAGAGATTAAAAAACACGTAAAACATAAACTTCCATGCAGCACAGCCTGGGTTCCTCGTGCAGTGATTTAGTGCAGATGAGGTCTTACTGTTTGTTCTGCTGGGTGATCCTGAGAGAAGAAACAAGACTGGGCGAGCTGGGACAGCACAACATCCTTGTTTTCTTAGAATCACAGAATGACCTGGGTTGGAAGGGACCACCAGAGGTCATCTCTTCCAACCCCCCTGCAGTGAGCAGGGACATCCTCAACTAGATGCAGTTGCACAGAGCCTTGTCCAGCCTTCCCTTGAATATCTCCAGGAACGGGGCCTCCACCATCTCCCCAGCAACCTGTTCCAGTGTTCAGCCACCCTCCTGCTACAGAACATCTTCCTTATTTTAATACAATTGCAATTACATGGAAACCCTGCGGGGCATTTGCCTACCTCAGTGTGTGAAAATGGCTAGTAACCTCTCTGGAGGCTGTGAAAACACATGAGGAACGTCCGCAGCCCGTCCTAGAGACAAGCTGTTGACATACTTCTCTTCAGCTTAGAGCAACCTTTCTTCAAAGACTCTGAAGGAGCACGCTCGGTCTGACACGGCTAGCAGGCTTGTGCACTGCTCCTGCCACCCACAGCTGCATCTTCTGTATTCCACGGAATATAACATTCCATGGACCTGGAGGTGCCCTTCTATTTTATCTTGTGGTTTTAGCAAGAGCAGACTCGAGCTCCTAATTCACTGCCAAATAAGATAATCAGGGCAGTTTTTGATGAAGTGGTGTGACAGGAGGTTTTGGCTGGTCCCAGAAGAAGCCACAGGGTGCTCGTTGCTGGGTGTCCCCGCTTTTCGGAGGCTGGGGGCAGAATGGCTTTGTGCATTAACAGCCCTTCTCCTGAAAGAGACAGGCACCGCCTGTGCTCTTGTGGGTTGTCCTCACTGTACCTGAGACTCAAGTGTGGGACTGTGAAAGACTCAACTTGCTTGACAACGGCATGAAAAACATTTTGAAGCTTCTGTCACTGAGGAGTTTGGCCAAGCCACACCTGGACAGGGGTTTTCGTTGCACTCGTGAGAGCAAAGCAAATAGAGAAGAGCAAGAGCTGCAAGGCTTCGTAGTGGGAGTGACGGGGTTGTTCACAAAGTTCGTGGTCGCCACGTCTGGCTTCTTAGTGACAGCGAGTCGGTGTAACTTCAGGACAGGTGGGAAGTTAATGGGCAGCAGATCCCTGACCCAGGTTGGCTGCTGAGGGTGTAGAAGAGCCTGCTGTGATGGGTGTCAGCCTTTTGTGCACCTGGCAAGTAGCCCCAGAGGGCAGGGCAGTTACCGGGTGTTTCAGCACCTGGATCTGTCAGGCTTCACTCCACCGTGTGAGGCTCTTGCAGCTGGCTGCGTGGACTGCACACGTCTGCCGGTCGACCTTGCGCAGGTTCAAGGAGAGAGCTCCTTCTCCAGACCCGAGTTGCCTGATTTCTGTAAAGGACACAGAAAGGTGTAAGGAAGAAGGCTGTGGCTTTGACTTGATGTAACAAAATTCTGAACCCTCAGAACCTCACCAGATGTACCCACCCACCCCAGTTTCATAGTTTCCGTGCAGGATGGAAACACAAAGGAGGAATTCTGTTTTTGTCTTGGAATGCAGATGAATTATAGAATCATTGAATCATTATGGATTGGAAGGGACCTTGAAAGATCATCTAGTCCAATCCCCCTGCCACAGCAGGATCACCTAGACCAAGTCATAGAGTCAGTCAGGGTTGGAAGGGACCACAGGATCATCCAGTTCCAACTCCCCTGCCATGGGCAGAAGAATAAATAGAATCTACATCAGAAAAAAACCTCCAGGCCCCAAAAACACAACTTCTTTAATTTCATTTCCAGTAACAAAACAAATCATAGCAAATAGAAATATTAGCCAAATATAGATTTTATATACAAATCTATTTTATTTATATATAATAAATGAACTAAATATAACTGAGCACATAATTCTTATTTTTCAAGTGACATCTCAGTAAAAGAAGTCACTAGTAGTGGGGGAACAGCTCAGCACCTCTGCTGCTTGGAGCTCTGTGAAAGCACAGACACAGATGGTCCTTATAAACTTCCCAGCTCTTTTTACCATTTTGCACCTGCATATTTCCCTCCTAAAAATCCTGCTGAAGAGGACAAAACACAGCCCCTTCCTCCTGGTAGCACTCTCCCTCTCCAGCCGCTCTTCCCATTATATCTGCAGAGAGAGAGATGGACTGATTTTAACAAAAGAAACTGTGAGGAGAAAAACAGGCAGCAAATCCTTGGTCCTCCAACACCCTGTAAAAGGACTGTTTATGAGGGAGTCTAGTGATGGGACAAGGGGGAGTGATGGGACAAGGGGGAATTGTAGAGCAGCAGTCTTTCAAAAACCCAGGAGGTGCCATTCTGTGATGTCTTTTGGAGAAACACAGGTCTTCCCTAGTGCTCACGTTTTACAGCAGCTTCCCCGCACACACTGTGGATCAGGCGGAGTTGGTTTGGACATGAAGAAGATTCAAAGCTTTGCTTTGAGGTATACACGATACTTCTCCCAGTAACAGCAACAGGGAGCACTGGAAGAGGCAGTCAGAAGACATCTCCTGGGTGGGATCCTCTCTGGTCCAAGTGAAGCAGCTGGCTTGGCCCAGACATCCTTCTGAACAATTGTAGAGGGAGGTCCACGGTGCCATTAGTATGAACCAAGTGCACAAGAGCTTTGAGGCAGCAAAAGGAGCAGATCAAAGAGCTCTCAGAGGTGTGGAGCCAACGGCCATGGTGACCTGGGCTGTTGTCTCTGTTACTATAACAGAGCGTGTGAAATTGGGTCACTTCTTTTTACCCTCCTAGTAACCACAGATGCCTGTGTTCGGGCAAAACGCACTCTCTTTGACATTTCCCAAGACATGCGTCACGGCTGGACAAAGAGCTCCAACTGTGCTGCTTTCTCCAGCCCGCTCGCTCAGGGGGCTTTGGCCAAATTGCCAGGACTCACTCGGTGTGAGAAACAAATCGGCCGTTAGCTCTCGGCTCCCCAGCGTAGATCAGGGCGTGTTGTAGGAGTTCACTGTTGTGGTGTTTTGCACGTCGTCCTGTTAACAGCTTGAAGCCTTTACAGGACAGACTCTCCTTTCCATCAGTTTGTGCCTTCTCTTCCCTGCCAGCTGTGAAGGGCACTGGTTGCCAGCCCCACGGCTGGCAAGAACCGTATCTCACTGGCTGTTTTGCTGTCCTTTTTCTGTGTGGCAGGTTGGGCTGAAGTCTGTAATCGAGCAATTCCCAGGTCAGCTGGATTTCGTTCTGGTGGATGGAGGCTGCGTCCTCAGCCACGGCCACAAGCAGTTGATGTGTCTTGCCCGGTCAGTTCTCAGCAAAGCCAAAATCTTGCTGCTCGATGAACCAAGTGCTCACCTGGACCCTGTGTACGTTTTGACCACTTCTTGTGTCTCCTAAAGTGAAATAAGAAAATCAGTGAGGCAGCACCACCAGGAGAGACCCCCTGTAACATGTCTGGGCTGTTACTAAACCTGATTTCAGGAATGTAGATTAGTAACCGTGCGGGGCGGGGGTCAGGGAAACCTGCTTGCAGCTTTACCTTTGTGGCTGACAGGCACTTTCAGGCCAGAAATGCAGCACTCTGAGTCACTCCAGAGTGTTGGTGGCCATGCAGGTGAGCTTTGAAACAGCAGCTAGGCTATTAACTACCGTCGGTAAAGTTGTGAGATGGGCTGGCTTGTACACACTGGTGCTGGTTTGCCTTTCAGAACCTCCCAAGTGATCAGGAAGACCCTGAAGCACGCCTTTGCCAACTGCACGGTGATCCTCTCTGAACACAGGCTGGAGGCCATGCTGGAGTGCCAGCGGTTTTTGGTGAGTGGTTCTCATAGTTTCACGGTGTTTTGTTCCATTTGATGAATGTGCAAAACGCACAGAGAGAGTTGATGAAGGCGGCTGGATCGACGAGGGTCATTCAGGGCAATTGAGCAACTTTGCCGCTGCAGAGGAGCAGCCGGCAAGCTCCCGTGTGCTCTGTCTTTCACCGGAGTTGTCACAGACACCTGTGTTCAGGTGAGCTAGTCACGTTATGGAAGAACTGGATTCCTTCTTTCAGCCAGAAGGACAGTTCTGGAGGTCACTCAGCTGCTGATCCTGGTGCTTTACGTCACCGACTGGCTCAGGATCTCCGGAAAAGCCCCAGCGTCTCGGTAGAGCTTTACCACTGCAAGTGCAGCCGCTTCTTGAGCAATGGGCAACTCCATGGGGCAGAGGGGTTGCCTGAGAAAATATCTGATGGTTGGAATCTCTGAGCCCTTTCATCAGGCTGCTTGAATATTCCTTTCTTGTTTAATCAAGGTGAGGAATTAGAAGTCCTGGGGCATTCCTTTGTTATGTAAAAATGGCTAGTGAAGGAAATAAAAGGCAAGCTAGGCAATTGTTCTCAAAAATTAGGTTACTTCCTCTGCATTTTCTTGACTTTTCCATCGGAGAGAGCCTTCATGTTATTAGCAGGATGACACAAGGTCTCCTGTGTGGATCTGCTTGGGCAGCACAGCAGGAGCAATACTTGCCCGTAGGCGAGTTGTACATCCTTTTGGTCTGGGCCCCGTCACACACCTGCAGAACTTCAGCCTCACGGGCAGCCCACAGCCCTTGCCACGCTCACCTGCGTGGGGAGAGCCCGGCAGCACACGGCCTCTGTGCGGTGCGAGTCTCCCACCAGGTTGTAGCAGCAGAGCTGCTAAAAGCTCTTTCCTGTCAAACCTGCGCCGTCACCCGAGACCCGCTGGCAGTCCAGGAGAAGCCTGGTTTTACCCCATCCGCTGCCTGACAGGGAAGGCTGGCTCGGCAGGGCAAACCTGTTGGCTCCTTCAAACACAGGCCAGCAGCTTCCTTGTTTGGCAAGAAGAGAGCAAAGAAAGGCTGGCACCTTGCTGGCAGCCCGCTCCCCCTGCTTGCCACAGAGCTCTGTTTTCTGCTGTTAACACCTTCTTAACCCAGAAGTGCGGCAGCGCTGGGGGAGACGCTTTGGCGCCCTTCGCGGGGGCGAGGAGACACCAGCGAGCCGAGCAGCGCTTGGTGACTTGAGCAGCGCACACCTTGCACACGCGTTAAACTTGTCACGTCTGCTTTTGTGGCTGGAGTTCGAACTTGCAGACTGAGAACTGGGCTTGTCTCCTTAGCAGCTCTCTGCTCTGTCCTAACGTACTGTCCCTGTTCCGTTAGTTGTTGTAGCTGCGAATCTAACAGTGATACCTTTCTTCAGGTGATTGAGGACAATAAGTTGCGGCAGTACGAATCCATTCAGAAGCTCCTGAATGAGAAGAGCTCCTTCAGACAAGCCATCAGCCACGCTGACCGCCTCAAGCTACTCCCAGTACACCACAGAAACTCCAGCAAACGCAAACCTCGACCCAAGATCACTGCCCTGCAAGAGGAGACGGAGGAAGAAGTGCAGGAGACGAGGCTGTGACATGGGATGTGGGCAACGTCTTTGCAGAGTGAGCTGTCAGCAGAGCCCCGTGATGGCAGGACCAGCACTGCTGAAGCTGCAGGAGCCATGTGGATTGATCCTTGTGGCAGGTGGTCACTGCAGCTACCGCTCGTGCATTTGGGAAGGACTTGTGTGCAAGTTACTGAATTCTCTGAAGTTTTGCCACTATGGATGGTAAAACCAGACTTCCTTTGAAAAGCTGCTCTGATTTGGTACAGATGGGATGGCACGCAGAAATAAAGCGCTGCGTCCAACATACTGATTTCAGAAAACTTCTTGAAACAACCTTGCTGGCGCGAGAGGTCCAGACAGCAGGAAGAATGGGAGAAAAATAATTGAACCTGGGCAGAAAATAGGGAAATCAGGATGTAAAAAGCTTCTTTGGACTCACTTCCTGCAAACGAATTGAGGGCCAATGCCAGCAAGGTGCAGAGAAAACATCCTCCTCTTTGTTTCCCATGTAGTAACTCAGCAGACACGGCCAAGTGTCCTTTCACAACAGCTCTGCCGCCCTGTGTGCGTAGCTGAGAGTGAAGGGAACCCAGGTATTGGTGTGCAAGTCAGTTAGTACCTGCCATCGCTCCACACTTCAGCGAGACATTGCTTTGCCTCTTAAAACTGACTGTCGACCTGTCAGTCGGGACGAGAGTGCCAGTTCACGTCAGCATCCAGCAAGGGAGCGCTCCTGGCATGGGGAACAGGTCTGGCACCTTTACGTGTTTTTAACTCTGGCCTAAAACAAAACCCAGCTCAACAAAAACAGAAAAGAAGAAGCCTCTCTGACATCGACTTTAGCAATGAAATGAATTTTTATATCTTCTTCTGGTTTGCAGTTTTATGATGAAACACTGAACTTTCCCTAGGATATTTTATTTATTTTAATATTGTTGCATATATTTACTAAGGAAATGATGTATTTTAAGAGTGATTATGTACTATAAAGAAAAATATATTTGTACAAAATGTTTTGTATTTGGATTGTTGGGGTTTTATTTTTTTGCTACTACTAGCCTTTGATGTCACATTATGATAGAGCTTTTGAAAATGAGGGCAGCCTGGATAGACCAGGTTTTGCCCAGTGCTGTCTCTGTGGACTGTTCTAGTGATACAGACATTTTAGATTATTTTTTCTTTAAATAATAATTAAAAAAAACAAACCAGAATCTGCTTGTATGGCGCATTACAACAATCCTGCTTGGCTTGGGCTAGGGGATCCTGCTGGGGCAGGGGGATTGGACTGGATGATCTTTCCAGGTCTCTTCCAGTCTCTGAAGTTATTCTGGGATTCCTCAGACACCTCCACAGAGCAGACACGGCAGACTTGCTCTGCTGCTTCCACCTCAGTCACTGTTTCCTATCACAACACATCCCCAATTTTCCTCGCATGCCGCTTGTTCCAGGGGGAGCGATGACACCCACGGTCGGGACGGTGCAGCAGAGGAGGTTCCGCCTCAACACAAGGGGGAACTTCTTTACTGTGAGGGTCACGGAGCACTGGAACAGACTCCCCAGGGAGGTCGTGGAGTCTCCTTCTCTGGGGACTTTCAAGGCTCGCCTGGATGCGTTCCTCTGTGATCTGTGTTAGATAGTTTTGTCCTGCTCCGGCGGGGGGGGTGGACTCGATGATCTCTTGGGTCCCTTCCAACCCCTAACATCCCATGATCCTATGACGGGCTGCCGCTAGAGGGTGCTGCGGGACTCCGCAGGCTCTGGCTTTGCGCGGCTGCGCTGCTCAGATGCCCCACGGACCTGAAGCCGGTTATAAGCGAGTCTGTGTCTCTCGCACCGCCCAGGCGCTAGAGCTGCACTAAACAATAAACTCTAAGTATCTGCTGAGCCTGCAAGCGCTGGATCCCACCCTGGACCAGCTGTTAGCCCCACTCGCTTCACTCCAGCTCTGTCCCACAAGACAGACTTTCTGTCCCTCACATTCACTCTGCAAACACACTCCTCCTTTCTGTGTTTTCCCACCCCCACCCTTCCTACCATCCTTCTGTTCTTGTCTGTTCTGTAGCACTTACCTGGATCTTTCCCCTTCCTGTCTGCATGGGCCTCTCCTTGCCTTGCGTGACTTTAGACACGATGCTTCTTGCCCAGAGAGCTTTGGGTACACTCACGTCTCAGTGTTGCCGTGTCACTGTTTCTTTGCTGCTCCGTTCTGCTTCCTCTGGCCTTCATAGTAGCTAAAACCCCATCGGATGTTGAAGCAGCGTTAGTGTTGGAGCCCATCTCCGCTCCCTCTGCACCCTCACATTGTTCACCTCATGCTGCGTCCAGGCTCTCCGTCTCTGCAGGGCTTTCCGGTACGCCAGAGCAGCGCCGATGCTGCCAGCCCCGAGGTGGAGTGCCAAGGAGCACTCTTTCTCAGGATGTTACTCACAGTAGCAGACATCCCACACGGGACAGTCTATTATCTAATTAAACAAGATGATATGGAAAGGTCACCAGAAAAGAACTACTGTGTCGCCAGTGTGCACTTCAAAGTCTGCACAATCAGTAATGTTGTGTTTTTGTGGTCGTTGCTGTTGAGTTAGGAGATGACAAGGTGGACTGTAGAGACACTGAGACATTGCAAGAAAGGAAAGGGGGAGCACACAGTAGACAGGAGATATGTGGAAGCAGCTGACACACTCAGGAGTGTTCTGAAGGGAAAAACCAAGTCAGTCAACTGACTGTCCCTCATCTGGTAGTGTGCATCCCAACAGCTTTTGCCATCATGACCTGGCTACCTACACCAGTGCCTGTCCCAAAGAGCCCAGGCAGGATGCTGCAGATATTCCCTCTCTGCCCTCCAAGGGCTAGCAGGAAAGGGCTGGAGAAGAGAATGCTAGTTCTTTCAGTCCAAAAATTCGGCTTCAGCTACTTCTGAATTCAGGTTGGAACAGGAGGTTAAGTTGGTACCAGCCTCCATAATGAGGAGGACAACATCTACTTCCCAACAACAGTGGAGAAGAGCATGTTACCTTCTAGAATGATCACTGTTTGTTCTTGCTGTTGGTGGGCTATCAGCCCCTGGGGCTGTTTGCCTGAAGCTAGGCTGGGAAACTGAGCTGGAAAATGGAGAACAAGAGGGGGAAAAAAGGAAAACCAGCCCACTTTGTAGTTCTAAAGTTGCTTCACTATGGTTTGAATATCATAAATACTACTGAAATTCATAAACATTACTTCAGCCAGTTTGCACCAACAAAGCAGCATCTCATCCTTCCTCAAAATCTGCTTATTCCACCCTTATCTACGACTAGTAAAAGTTTCCTCTTTCTCTAGTTTTAGAGGAAAGCTGGAGGGTTCTGCTTTGCTCTGCAAGTCACTTGATCTTATATGGAAGAGGCACATCTCAGAATTCAGACCCTCTGGTTTCTCTCTCGTTGATGAATGTTGAATGATGGAGTGGACTTCCTCACTTCTCATTTTGAGGCTCCTGCTCAGGAACTAAATAACTCAGGCAAATGTTGTCTGACAGACTCAGACATTCTACTAAGGAACATATTACATGTTTTTTATCAAGAACAAAAAACCAGAGGAGACGTACCGAAAACTTTCATTTTCAGGACCGACTGGGAGAACTGGAGTGTTTAGGACTTACCACGGTCGTTGGTGGATGAGAACCATGTTTCATGTTCCTCTGGTTGAAGAGAATGAGCTGCGTATAAGGACTGAGCTGTGTTAGTGCAGTCAGCAACTAAATTACGAGCCTAGCGGCCGGCGTAGTGGGTGCAAGCTTGGAAGGTTCCCCGTGCTCTGAAATACTCCTCCGTGTAGACAGGTCCTCTCCCTTCCCTTACCTCACCTCTTTTAAAAATATGGAAAGATAACTTTCAATTAGATCTGCAAAATACCATGATATTAAAAGATACATGAAGATCACAGCAGGTGTTGAACTGAACAACAGACACACAAAGTGACAGCAGGTAGAAGCCAACCAGGCAGGTGAAAGATGCAGAGGGCGAGAGATTTGAGCAGCTGAAGAGAAGGGTTAACGAGGACTCTGAAAGTCAAAGCCCAATTTAGCAAGAGACACAACTTTCAAGCCACGAACAAATGATCAAAGCTACCCAGACCTCTGCAGGCTTTCACTCAAGGCACAGCACAGCAGACTTTTGATTCTCAAAGACAATATCCAGCGTCTTAAAAGTACGCTTCAGGATACGGCGCCTAAGAAACACACTGCTAACACTCTTGATCTAAGCGAGGTCTGACATTCCCAAGGTGGATTTTCACCGTACGTGGTACCCAGCCTAGAAGCAGAGCAGAATCCTTCTTGTTTTCTTACAGCTTTTTAAAAACATTACTTGCTGTTCTTACAAACTCTGCTGTCAGCACGTAATGGACCCCGAATTGCTGAGACCCATTGTTCTGACCTGATTTGTTCTGCTAAGAAACTGCTGCAAAAGTAGCATCCAGGTCTTCAGGACCAAAAATAATTCCAAAAAACCCGACAGAGAAACCGCTGGTATTCGGCTGTTTGCTACTGTCACAAAGAAATGGAAGTGCTAATAAAGCTACGACTCCAGAAAGACACAGCACTCATCTCAGGATACTGTGCGGGCAACGATTACCGAGAAAAGCTTCAGCTGACACCCACACAAACCAGGGGACAAGGTGCAGTACAAAGAATTTTATTGACGGGAGTTTGGGATGACTGTTGCACATACAAAGGTGAAGCACTAGGAACAGGGAATCCCTTCCTCTTCCCGGCTTCATTTGAGAAAAGCACTCCTTTGGAAATGATAGACGTGACCACATTACCATCCGTAGCTCCTGGTAGCCCACTGGCATCTGAGTCTGACGTCAAGAACATTCTGCACTTCTCTGTCTGCCAGGGGAGGTATTAAGACAGCAAGCATTTCCATGGCATCAAAGCTCACAAACGTAGGACTGGAGCTACCCTGAGGAGAGACTGGGCAAGTCCTCCTCTGTTGGGGGGCGGGGGGAATGAAAGCGACTTAATTTTAGGTGTCATTCAAGAACAGTTTCACAGCAATTACATCTTAAAGCCACGACAGAACTGGAAAATGACGCAGTAACTCATGTTTTCGCTACTACATTATCTCTGATAACACTGTAGTTCAGCTTGTGCTCAAATGCCATTTCAGTAAAATCTGTCTCTGTAAAACACAATTATTCCTCGGATACGTTGAAAACACTAAGGAAGGATACAAAAGCTTTTATAGTACACAAGAAAGCAAAAGTAATAAACAATCATGTTTTCTTCAACTTTATCAAAGAGTCTGAGAAAAATAACTTTTATTGCATTTTAATTTCTCAATCTCTTTCCTTTTTTAAAAAGATAAAAGTTATAACAGAAAGTGATGGCATTTTCGGTGAAGAGAAGCTTGGGAGAAACAAAATCACAAGGCAGCAGGCAGGTGATGGGAAAACCAAGGTGTTCAGTATGGCTTGTAGCTGAAAGTCATTGATCTGCATTTCCAACAGTTTTCGTTATTGCCACATCCCATTCATTTTTGACCGAGCGAAGATAGAGACACATCTTCAAAACGCACGCGCGACAGCTCTGAGCCGTTGCTACACGCACTGCGCAACGCGTCCGGATGCAGTACCTCATGTGAACGCCACCGAGCACATTTATGTACAGTATATACACAAGCGGAATCGTGTGGTAACACCCCTGAAGAGTCGCTTTTCAACCGGTCATTTTCATAACAAAAGAAAAACAAAAGAACCCCACGCATGAAGGAGGCAAAACTGCCCGTTTCTGAATTTTAAACCAACATAATTTCTAGCAGATTTACATAGAAACAAGACTGTGGTCCTGTACAAACTTTACATTACAGGGAAACAGTTTATTTTTTAAAAAATTTACATGTTTGAGTACTTTTTTCTCTGCAGTAGAGATGACATGAACACAGAAGAGTCCATGGTTAGGTAGGTTTACTTATTGGATTTTTCTGCGTGTTCTTTTCTGTGCAAATTCCAAATCTCTCTTTTTGTGGAATTGTCTGTCTCTATTTGCCTTGTATTACTGCTGCTGCTTCTTCTAGTATTCTGAGAAGGCTGGATGACTTTACTTCTAGGAACAGGAAGAAAAGATTTAGCTCTTGAAACACCCAGCTCTGTCTTTGATTTACTGTTGCTGCTTTCCACAGTTCGACTGCTGCTGAGAGGACGCAATCCATCCTATGAGCAAAGAGAAGTATATTCTGCGTCAGTAACGATCATCCTTTGACTTCAAAACCAAAGAGCCAACCATACCAGCCCCGCAAAATCCTTGTGATTTAGCCTGTCCAGTTTAATATGACAGCTTCATCCTACTTGCTGAACAAACTATGACTCCTGCTGCTCTGACCATCATCTCAGAGCACCAGAGCAACCCAGCGGGGCTTTTGCGTTGCCTTCGAAAAGAACCTTGCATTTGATTCTCACGTCTCGATTTCAGGTGTACATTAATAAAAAACCCCCATGTTACTTCTTGTGTCACTGTGGACAAATGACAGCTTTAGCCACAGCTAACAGGGAAAAAATTGCAATTTAGGCCGCTATGAGGAAAAGAAAAACCAGCTTCACAGTCAGCATAAAGATACCCACTTTCTCGGTACCATCGAGGCCATGAATAACAACAAAACAATAATGACAAAAACAAAACTTCAAAAATGGGCGTTGAAATTGTACTTACGTGTTAACCCATAACCTTGCAGGTTGTCTTCAGAATCAGGGAATCACTCTGGCTGGAAAAGATCCCTGAGATCATCAAGTCCAACCATCTACTCTACCTTACAAGTTCACCCCTAAACCACATTCCTCAACACCTCATCCAAGCGATCTTTAAACACATCCAGGGATGGTGACTCAACCACCACCCTGGGGAGCCCATTCCTGACCACTTTCCTGGGAAAAGTTTTTTCCTAACATCTGGTCTGAACATCCCCTGTTGTAACTTGAACCCATTCCCTCTTGTTCTATCACTAATTGCTTGTGAGACGAGACCAGCACCAACCTCTCCACAACGTCCTTTCAGGTAGTTTTAGAAAGTGATGATGTCTCCTCTCAGCCTCCTCTTCTTTAAACTAAAGAACCCCAGGTCTTTCAGTCTTTCCTCATAAGACTTATTCTCCAGGCCCTTCACCAGCTTAGTTGCCCTCCTCTACACCTGCTGCAGCACCTCCACATCTCTCCTGTATTGAGGTGCCCAAAACCAGACATAGTACTCAAGATGTGGCCTCAGCAGTGCTGCATACAGGGGGACAATAACCTCCCTACTCCTGCTGGCCACACTATTTCTTATACAAGCCAGGATGCCATTGGCCTTCTTGGCCACCTGGGCACACTGCTGGCTCATACTCCTCTTCCTGTCTGTTAGAACACCTATGTCCCCATATTTTTCTGTTTAGTAGCATCATTGACTTTCCATTCTGAAACTGCTCTTAAGTTGGAAAAGTTTTATTACATTTAGACTACCTTCTCCCTAAAGCACTACCTTTGTAACACAGGCTCTCTTTTGACTTCTCATAAATAATACGGCAAGGCAGCTGTGCATTACGACAAAGAGCCTTTCTTGACAAACTCTGGTAACACTTTTTTTGTCTTAAAATTGCTGCTTAGGGATTGGCCACTACAGCAGCTCAGTTCTGCTTAGGTAACTCACTGAGGAAAACAGCGGTTTGGAGTCAGATTTATTTGGGTAATGACTGCCCAAAAAAAGGTAGAAATACAATCCACGATCCATCAACTTTACATCGAGAATTTTAACAAGTTTGTGCTTGTGCAAACTGACTGAATAACAGTAATTGGCCAGAAACAATGAAGTGAAGGCCTCTATTTCTCTCAAAATATGATGTGAATAACTTCTACTGTCAAAGCAATCTAAACAACACTTGCTCTAGGGAAATGGCTTTATGCAAACACAAAACTGGAAGCAAATGCATTCACTGTTTAATAAATCCTTAGCTTCCACTAAGACCCAGAAGAAACTTGGCATGGGTTTTGTAACAACACTGACAGTTTATTATTCTGTTGAACAGGGTACTAGAACACAAATACTTTGGATCCAGTCAGGAACTCAGATTCTGAAGAAACTAAAGACACCTTCCCCACCCCACGAGAAAAAGGCTTTCACCTACCTTTTGTGCTGTTGTTTTACTTGGGTTGGTACCACTTGCTGAAAATACAGGATTGTTCTGAGACTTACTGAACACCAATAGCTCATCCTTAGAACCTGCAATCTATAAAGACAGGAAAATGGTGATTTTTTTTTTTTAGTTGTTCACAGCAGAGATTACGCTTTGATTTGCCAAAATCTGGAGTGTTGACTCTATTTTTACGTATTTTCTATGTCAATATCCAAAGACTACTGAAATCCTCTCCTTTACTCTTGCGTGCATTTGTAAAAGATGGGTAATGAGAGCTTTCACATCTGCTGTTATCAGAGGAAGATTGTGGCCAAGAAGGCCAATGGCATCCTGGGGTGGATCAGAAGTGGGATGGTTAGTAGATCAAGAGAGGTTCTCCTCCCCCTCTACTCCACCCTGGTGAGCCCACATCTGGAATATTCTGTGCAGTTCTGGGCTACTTAGTTCAAGAAGGACATAGAACTGCTGGAGAGAGTCCAGCGCAGAGCCACAAAGATGATGAGTGGTGCTGAGCTCCTCCCTTATGAGGAAAGGCTGAGGGAGCTGGATGTCTTTAGCTTGTAGAAAAGGGTGACCTCAATAATGTTTATAAATATGTGAAAGGTGGGAGTCAGGAGGATGGAGCCAGGCTCTCCTCAGTGTCATTTAGTGGTAGGACAAGGGGTACTGGGTGTAAGCTGGAACACTGGAGGTTCCACACCAATATGAGGAGGAACTTCTTTATGGGGAGGATGAGAGAGCTCTGGAACAGGCTGCCCACAGGAGTTGTGGAGTCTCCTCCTTTGGAGACATTTTAAAACCCGCTTAGATATGTTCCTGTGTGACTTGGTCTAGGTGGCCCTGCTGTGGCAGGGAGACTGGACTAGATGATCTTTCGAGGTCTCTTCCAACCCCTAATGCTCTGTGATTAAACATACATTTCCAGTGTAATACTATTCAGCAGAGCTTGAGGGCAGTTTCCATTAAACATTGTGCTGCCCCAGGAACATCACAGAAAGGAATGTTCCTGTTCCTCCTGCCTTGCTTCTTGCTACTTTTCCACCAAACTATGTGACCATGCAGTAGTAGATAGAGTTTGATCAGCCTTTTGTTCTCACTGAAAGCTCGATATTTGATCCGGGGGCACACCGATCTGACTCAACTGTGCAACTGCCAAACTAACTACTCAATGGCAATTTAACAGAGGCAGCCAGAACATATTCAAATGAAAGGGCAAATCAGAGAGTAGAAGTACTTATTATTATGGCAGAGTGAAGTGATCTCACACCAAGCAACAACCCCCTTACTTTTATAAGGCACTACCAGGCAGCTAGTGAATTGACAACAGAAATTCCAGCCATGGATGGTTCCACCCATGGTAAGGAAACTGAACAAAAGACAGTGCCATCTATCTCCTTCCTTATCTAACTCATGTTTCCTTGAATTGTCAACAATGAGCAATTACACTTTACATGTTATTAAACATAGTTTTATGTTGGCTAGCATTTCTTTAAGCACATCCCATTCTTTTCAGGGTAGAAATGGTAAATCCCAGCTAGCTGACTAGGAATTCATTTGCCAGCTTGATGCATGTGACTCATGCAAGAACTGCAAATACCTTAAAAAAAACACAGGAGGTTCCATATGAGTGTCAGAAGGAACTTCTTCACAGTGAAGCTGATGGTGCACTGGAACAGGCTGCCCAGGGGGGTTGTGGAATCTTTTCTGCAGAGACGTTTAAGACCCGCCCGGATGTGTTCCTGTGTGACTTGTGCTAAGTGATCCTGCTCTGGCAGGGGGATTGGACTAGATGATCTTTCAAGGTCCCTTCCATCCATAATGATTCTATGATTCTCACACGACCCACTGACACCATGTTGCACTTGTCTTCACCACAGGCATGGTCCCACATGACCAGCACCATCTTCCCTTTGTTCCTGGCTATGGAAAACTGACACACATACTGAGAGGCGGTGCTCCAGCTTTGCCACCGAGTAACTGATGGTGCTCAATCTCCTTCCATTGTGTGCAGCAAAATTTGATCAATCTGTGAATAGAGCAAACTTATCACCTAACAGGTTGTCGTACGGAGGAACTCATTGGTCTGGGGGCCACTGGGAAAAAAATTAGCAGGTCACAGACCATAAGGAGCTCTGGCCAACCTCCAGAAGAGATAATTTGTGAGGAGATGTGGCCCGTCTCCAAGGATAGAAGAAAAGAGGGCGCTTCTATGCCACTCTGATGTGAACGACATGCTTACCTCAGGGTGCATGTGTAAAAGCCATTTGATGTAATTCCTTTGTTTTTCTTTTTCTTCATAGATACTTTTTTTGGGGTATTTCCTTTTTTCTGGGTTGTGGGTTCAATAAAACTCCTTTCTTTATAGCAAGATTCCTTCATTGCCTGTTGAATTCTCCTGAGAGCAGGATTGGTGCTGGACTCACTGGCACTGACCTGCACTCATGGGGCCTCTACAGCCTAACAGGGCACACTTAATAAAGCAAAACTAATGGAACTGCTGTTTGGGGAGAGGCTAGAAGTTGTAATGCACAGCCTAACTGGACATTAGCCTGACTCCATGTTTCAAAATATATAGAACAGCTGCTCTAGCATGATCACAGCCCACGGTTTTCTCCACACTAGGAAAAGAATGAATAGACACAACTACAGAGAGATGGATGCTTTTGACGTAGAAGGAAAACAAGCTTGTGGCTGTGCTCTCTGCTGCAACAGACCTCCCACAACTGACTGCCACCAGCACAGAACTTTGCCCCAAACCTGTATGCTCTCAAAGCATCCACCATCTTCTTTTACCACTGTGAAAGAAAAAGAGTTAGACCTGTCTTTTCTTTCCTTGGGAGAGCAAAATGGTGTTTTTGCCTTCACAGCAGAGGAGCTTTGAGTCAGTTCTGTGGTGGCTAACGGGATTACATGTAAAAAATCAAATGAGCAATGTGTATTAGAAAAACATGTCGATGTCTTTAAGACTATAAAACAGTTTCCCAGTGGAAGCAGTGATAGCATGAAAGATAACACGGGGAACAATAATGTGGAGAAGGCTATTGTCACCAGCATTTATGAAATTATACATTTCAGCCATTACTGCAAATACCTCTGCAAGAAAAATTAGTGAAGGCATAATTTAATGTGTATTAACACAGAACACTTACCCTCAAATGTTTAATTTATTAGTTTATTTTGGCTTACTCCCAAACAATTTAATAATTCTCTTCAGTTCAAGCAGGGTTTGGAAATCAAAAATTTTAAGCATGTAGCAAACAATTATGTATGGTAATGAGAGAAATATTTCAAAAAACCTTATTCATACCTTGCTTATATCAGGCTCAGATTTGCTGGAACACATACTTTGAAGTTCCTGCACAAGATCTACTTCGTCATCAGAACCAAGGGACAGTCTCTGTTCCAGATTTGATGTTCTCAGTTGATCCTTCTCTGAAGATCTATTAAAACCAAATAAAAAAACCTGAGAAAACAATTAACATTAAGCTATGATAAAGCTTTAAAAATTTATACTCTACACACTTGGAAAACAGTAATTTCTTTCCAAAAGCTCTTTTCTATCACAAACAACAAGAAAATAACCTCTAATCAAGTGGCAGCAATAGTTGTTATACTACAATACACCCTCTTTGTATTGAAATTATCTTCTCTGTTCTGAAATCCTAGCAGAGCACTCTTCTGCCTGCTGTCATCAAAGACTCTCCTTTTAATATGAAGTAATAGCTTTTAGTCCACTATCCTTTTTGGACTTAATAGCAAACACTTAAAAAAATCCCTGATATACCTGAAGCATTAACACGTGGTCTCAGTGCCTGTGAAATTGCTAGGATCAAGGTTTCAGACAGAAGGAAAGCCTCAAAAGCAGTTCCCTCTGGGTAATTTGTGTCTTTGGACTAAACCGAATGTACTATGCAATTTTGAATTGCCATTCAGTAAACAAAAAGAGCCAGAGAAGTTCATTAAATACAGTGCAGGGCAAGATTAGCATACAGTTGGCTTTTCATGGCAGAACCTCACATAACACACTGGAGCCACTGACCACTCTGTTACATCAAAAACCATGCAGACCTGCAAGGTTTGAATTACAAAAATGGATTCTAAAGTTAAATTGAAGCACAGAAATTAGATTTTCTCCCTGAAATGATTCCTTCTTTAGACACAGAACCAAAACATTACTAAATATAAGCTTTTCTCTATTCATTATAACGTGCTGGTTTACAACACAATTTTATCACCTTTAGTGTTTGCCAACTGTTACAAATACCAGAAATTAAAACTTACTTTGTGGCATGAGAAACTCTTTTCTTGCAGTTTGGTTGCAACATAGTCTTTGATTTTGTACCTGCACAAAAACCAGAGTGACCTGTTAGTGTTGTCAAATGCACCGATTTCCTTATTCCAAACATGTGGTAAACAGGGAAAATGTGTTCACATCTGCTGGGTAGTTATATCAAAGGAATCTGCCAAAGATCAGACTATATCCCTTGATATAGCATTGCAAACTGCAAAAAAAGGCAAATAGGGTGTGAGATTTTGTGGAAGACACAATATGAGGTTTCTGTGAGAGGCACTTGAACCACCCTTACTGGTTCTCTCAAAGACCACAGGAAAAGATTTAAATTTGCCTCACTTCAGTAAAATCAATATAACCTCACTTGGAATAGGAAACATTTGATTCTGATAGCCAGAAATGGAAAGCTGCTAAAATGAAGTTCACCATCCTACATTTTACTTGTATTCACAGCTATTAAGTAGACTCCAAGAACACACTTGGCATGAACAAGATCCAGTAACAAACACCTTAGTTCAGGTTACGCTCATTCGATTTCCTAAATCCTCTTAGCACCGTTAGAGAAATTCACAATTCAGACAGAGCCAGCAAGCAAACACAAGACATTAGAGTTGCAGTTCAGAAAAAGCAGATGACTTTCTGAATGCAAGCTGAAGAAATGAATAGCTCGAGTTAATATTACAAGGAACAGCAAGTACTTCAGGTCTTTTATATGAGGTAACTGAGACTAGA
The DNA here is from genome assembly GCA_013400115.1 of Rhinopomastus cyanomelas. Lineage (NCBI taxonomy): Eukaryota > Metazoa > Chordata > Aves > Bucerotiformes > Rhinopomastidae > Rhinopomastus > Rhinopomastus cyanomelas. The sequence goes on along the minus strand of VXBP01002727.1, from coordinate 221,140 downwards.
ATCTTACAGTTTCTGATGTGCGTGTGCAAGCCTCTTTATCTCTAAATCCCTTCCTAACTCTTCTTTCTGAAAAGTTAAATAGAATCATTAGGGATTGGAAGGAACCTTGAAAGATCATCCAGTCCAATTCCCCTGCCACAGCAGGATCACCCAGACCAAGTCATACAGTCAGTCAGGGTTAGAAGGGACCACAGGATCATCTAGTTCAAACCCCCCCACATCATGGGCAGGGACATCCCACCCTAGATCAGGCCGGCCAGAGCCCCATCCAGCCCGGCCTTAAACACCCCCAAGGACGGGGCCCCAACCACCTCCCTGGGCAACCCATTCCAGGCTCTCACCACTCTCACAGTGAAGAACTTCCTCCTCACATCCACTCTACACCTACCCATCTCCAGCTTTGCTCCATTGCCCCTAGTCCTGTCGCTACCTGACATCCTCAAAAGTCCCTCCCCAGCCTTTTTGTAGGCCCCCTTCAGATACTGGAAGGCCACAATAAGGTCACCTGGGAGCTTCCTCTTCTCCAAACTGAACAGCCCCAACTCTCTCAGTCTGGCCTCACAGGAGGAAAGCAAAATAAATAATTTGATTTTGTGTTCTTGAAATTCTCCTGTTTGATATTGCATCCAGTGATGGTATTCCTAAGCTATCCTTCTACACAGAACTTCGAGATTAATGATGCTTCTACACATACACAGGCATTAGTATACTGCTTGTTAGATGACTTATGATCTTGGGGTGAAAAGACACTTCAAAAGTGTAAGCTACTAATATCACTTCTACATGTATACAGACCCAGGTATCTGCAGCTGCCTTCTTTATCAAGCAGTGTACTGAAAATGATGTGGAAACTCTTGAACATTTTACAGTATCTGTGACTTTACAGAATTGTTTAGTTGGTGCCTTTGCAATTAAAGTGAAAATAAAACAAAAGTCTTCAATTTAAAACCAGAGATCTCTTCCACTACAGGGCTTCTTGATTATTGCACTCAATTTATTAAAAAGATTGAACAAGGAATGCATGATCTGAGGATGCATGTATTCACTTACTTTTACTTGGATGCAGACAACAGAAGTTAATGTAGTGAAGCTAAAAGTATGTGTGAAAAAATCCACAAGAGTATGTGTATTGTAAATTAGGTGCAGAGCTAAGGGGTAGCAGTCAAGTAATGAAGCTTTCTAACACCCTGTATTGAGGAAGAGAATGACAGAGCATCATTCCCTGCAATACAAGGCGGAACCACTGCTTAATCTTTCACCATCTGAGCCCAAAGCCATCAGGAAGCAACAGGAAGGGTATTAGGAAAAACACACAAACAATTAAATAGGATTCCTCAGGTCACGAAGAAGCAACTTTTTAGGGAATTTTTGTGAACAACTTTTTACAGGTCAACATAAACATGACTGTCAGTTACTTGAGAATTTTTAATGCACAATGTATTAGTCTAATATGTCAGCAACTTAAATGCTCACACTTCTTTCAGAACTGAGAACAGAAAGTTGTACCTTCAGTATTTGCCTCCTGGTTATTCCATGACTGGGAAGACAAATGGCCTGACTTTTTGCGAGGACTTGTGCTCACTTTTCTCCAAGAAGCATTCTCACTTCTTTTCTTGCTACAATTCTTGTAGCTTGAAACCACACATAAAGGAAAATTTCCTCCCTTAAAATCTGCGATGTAGTTATCCAGCTCTGAAACAAAAGTAGAACAATGTTAAGAAGAACTTACTTTTGCAGCCGGTTCAGCTTTGACTACCTTATACAACTACTTAGTTTAGTGACTGTAAATGCTTTTAACCACACATCCCCCATTAATGTTTTGTGGAAGCTTTAGAGAAGGAACCAAACAGTCAAAAGCCCCTCTTTGGCAAAGTACAACTACTTTCCTTTGAGACTGGTCACCGTTACCTGTTCTGGGTAGAGGACAGCCGTGCAAAACAGCTTTATTGAGCAAGATACTGAGAGCAGCTTTCACAACAGCCTGTTGACCTTGGCTAGGATTCTTTTTGGCTATTGCTTGTCCTGGTACAGATGGTCTTTTCACAGAGGCTCTGGAAAGTATTGCTTCATGAACTCTGGGAGCTATCACAGCATTCCATAACTTGGACATCCACCTGCAGATATATCAACAGTCCCTTAACTTCAGAGAAAATTATCAAAACCTATGACTTTATACTTTGGGCAACATATCAGATTTAGCACTTTCAGAAAGTACATATATTTTGGATGTCCTATTGCAACTAATTTCAGAGAGAAACTGAACTTATGCAAGGTACAGTTAATCTGTTTGTTTCATATTAAATTATTTGATCAAACTTTCTTCAGGTCAGTTTGGTAAACTATTGACAATAAAACTATTGACGACTATAAAACGTCCCTTTCAGTTTAAGGTTAAAAGAATGTCCCACAAAAAGGTGTGCTCATGTATATATAAATTAAGTCCCTTTCACCTTTTCCAGTACATGGAGAAGTTTCCATTCTTGCAGGTGTTCATTCACAGCTTATTTGCTGTCAGCAAGGGAAAAAAGAGATACTCAGTTGTGACTGCACCTTCTCCACTACTCTTCCCTTTTCACCTTGTCCAGTTCATAGGACCTTGTGATCTGTACAGCTGCCTTTTGTTTATCTGATTTATGGTGAACTGTGTTTCCAGGATGCTGTGGATACTCCAGATAGTCTGTTTTAAAGACTGGGTTTTATTACGAAACTTTGATTCAAAAGGGACATGGCTCTTCTAGAAATTTTGCTTTTCTAAGAGATAAATATTACTTTGTCGGTAATACTTCTGGTGGTTCTCAAGGGATGGGAGTCTCAGGTGAGGGCTCAGCTGACTTGTGGTAACAGAGAATGAGACAATTCTTTTGAGATAAAATCCAACTTTTTTTTTTCTCTATAATCTCTTTCTGGAAGAAGATGGTAAGATTAAGAGTCAGAGGGTTTATGTTAAAGGTCTATAAGAAATTATAGGTTATACTACACTGCTCTGTAGCAGCTTTGCAGAAAGCTCTTAAGAAAAATTGAAGGCTGAAATGTCTGCCTGACTTCACTGAATACAGTTTTTGTGGGGTATGCTGATACACTGAAACCATCTTACCACCCAAAATATCGTGGTTCCTTTTTTCTGCTTTTGTTCTTTTGGTTTTTTTCAAAGTTAAAATGAATTAATCTTTTGACAGGTGTATTTTTTGTCTGCTATGAATCATAAGACTGGAGTTTTTACGATATGTAATCATGGTACAAAGTGCTGGTACATAACCTTGACAAAAGTTACATTCCTCTGAAAAATAATCAGTACAGTTGGTAAAACAAGATGTAAAATGTGTAGTGGAGACAGTCCTTGAAGTTTCATTAGCATGATGGTGTAGAAACCATTCTGTACAGATCCAGTCTGCTTCTGTTTGCTGACTTAAGCTACCAAAAGTAATAAATGCTTTTATTTCAGCAACGAAGAACTCTTATCCACTCCTGTCTACGTGAGCTTTTGACATTTTGCAATACTGCTAGTATAAATAGGCAGAAACGAATGCTGCAGAGACAAAATTGAGTCCACTCCCATTTAAGAGTTAAAGATTGATGGTCTGTGAAATGACATCCGCTGTAAAAAAAATTTCAACTTGTATTTAAATTCACTCTTACATTTCATAGAATCATAGAATCATTAGGGATTGGAAGGGACCTTGAAAGATCATCCAGTCCAATCCCCCTGCCACAGCAGGATCACCTAGACCAAGCCACATAGGAACACATCCAGGCGGGTCTTAAACATCTCCAAAAAAGAAGACTCCACAACCTCCCTGGGCAGCCTGTTCCAGTGCTCTGTCATCCTCACCATAAAGAAGTTCCTTCTAATATTTACATTGAACCTTCTATGTTCCAGCTCAGACCCACTGCCCCTCATCCTATCACTAGATGACACTGAGAAGAGCCTGGCTCCATCCTCCTGACAGCCACCCTTCACATATTCATAGGCATTAATGAGGTCACCCCTCAGTCTCCTCTTCTCCAAGCTCCCTCAGCCTCAGAAGGAGGTGCTCCACTTCCTTCATCATCCTAGTTGTTCTACACTGGACTCTCCTCAGCAGCTCTATGTCCTTCTTGAACTGAGGGGCCCAGAAGTGGACACAATAGTCCACATGTGGTCTCACCAGTGCAGAGTAGAGAGGGAGAAGACTTTGTGCTCATCTTGGTCAACTCCTCAGTTCTTTGATACAGCTAATACTTAGGAATGGTGTAGCACCTCCCCCCAGCCCTAAAAAACCCCTTGGAATATTGAAACTCTTTCCTGTTGGAATACAATCTAATTCCCTAGATCAGAAACACAAAAAACCAGTAGCTAAAATGTTGTTCATTTGTTCACCCTACTCTCCAAAACATGTGAAGCTCTATGAAACAGCACACGTGTTCTCATTCCCTAATCCAGCTGCCCATTCAGAATGCTTGCCTTGTGCTAACACTTAGCCCAGAACAAACCCAGTTTGTAGAAAGCTGCCTGCTGCCCTAATGAATTGAACTGACACAATGAAACTTTAATAGATGCGAAAGGAAGCAGAATAGTACAGTGGAGAGAATGGGCAAGAGGACAGGAGTGGTTAATTGGACTGAAATAACAGCAGCCAGAGAGATGCTAATTAAAGCATGGTTAGTGGCATGATCACACTGTTGGCCGTTGTGCTGCTAAAGGAACAGCATTCACTCAAAAATACAGCTCCAATGTGTACTAATTGTTTATTTGTCGGCAAAAACTACATTAAAATGAGGAGTCAGGTGACATATGAAAGATCCTACTATAAAAGACATTTTGAGGACATGTTCAAAATAAAGCTTTATGAAAACAGTCAAAGTTACGCTTAAGAGAAAACCAGTCTCAGAAATGCCTAATTAAGGGATCTAAAGAAGCCTCTGCAATAAATACATAGGACATTTCAGAGGATGTGATTCAACAGGAAGGCAGGTCATAGACACATGGCATACTTTATTATTTTTTCATTTCAAAGCACCCACAAAACTTTACGTCAATGCTGCATCCACACTGACATAACGATAATTAATCTGGCTATTAGATCATCTGTCCTTTTAGAAAAAAAAGGAAAATTAACATGGAAAAAGTATGAAGATCTGCTAATAGAACAAAAGGTGAGAAAGACAGGGAACACACTAAGCAAAAGACCAAGGAAGCAGAAACTAGTGCACAAGTGAAAAATCAGAGAGGAAACAGAAGTGGAAACTCAGGAGAACATTATGAAGCAAGGTGAGAAAAGTAATCTTACATCTCCAGAAAAGATAAAGTTTTCATCATTCTTCTCTTACGTTCCTAGACATCCAACCATAAGTTGGATAGCTAAATGACTATATGTGCATTATTTACTAAAGTAACACATCTGTGAATTTGTATACATGTTTAAAGATGATACTTGGTATTGAAGAGCATGAGATACAATTCTCCAAGTTTCTCTCATGTAGAACTTCTAAAGAAACAATTTCTCAACTATTCAAGCTCAGAATTCTCAAATCTTAGTTTGGTCTGTTCATGAATGAACAGCTTTCTCTACAGTGCTGTCTTGAAAAGAAGAAAACCTTTAAAGGGTTAAGCAATATTAGCCATTCTGGCACCAGTAATACGTGCAACCTCTGTGTCAGAAAATAAATGAACATCACAAGACTGTCTTACAAACAGTGCTAGACACCTAGTTCCTGCTTTTGCCTTTCAGAACGACCCTTCTAGAAACTACCCTCAAATAATCAAACAACTACATTCAGGGTTGCTGAATCACATGGGTTTGGGAAGAAACATGACTACTACGCTTGTAATAAGGATCTAGTTGGCACTGAACAGCATAAAACAAGAAACAGAAATCTTACTTCACTGTTGCTTGGCCATGCCCTGGCACCACAGGACAGGAGAAGAAATGCTTTGGCCCCATAAGTGCTTCAGGTGCTCCTAGACGTGATAAACAGGAGTTCAGCTGGTGCCAAACAGCAAGAATCCAGTCTACGATCTTGCATACAGGATCACATGGAGGAGGTACTTTGCCTCTGAACTGCAGAAAGAAAACGTGCTTGACATGACATATGATGTTACTGCAAACACCTCCCTTGAAACCCCAAGAAGGCCTCCTGGGTTTGGCTTTTTTTCCTGGTATATGACTCCTATAAAAACCAGGAACGATCTAAGAGTGGTCAAACCTTTTTATGGAGTCTTGCTGTATTCAAACTTACTTCCATAACTACACTTAAAAAAATATACCCTTAGCAATATTACTGACACACTTTTTTGTGGGGAAACTGAGACATGAATTTGTCAGGAGTGCTTTTTCTATGATGATTAAGACTAGAACTGCAAGAGATACCTAACATATTTATATCACATACATTGCAGAGGATAAAGCATATAAAAGGACATACAATCATACTGACCAGAAATGTCTGATTCAGTTGTCAGTGGATTTCTATATTGATTTTAGATTTAGCTGCAATGAAGGAAAGATGCATACTAGCATTTACAATTTTTTAATATGCCTTGTTAAAGGCAAATTACTTGGTGCCAGAAACATTTTCTGGTTCTTCTAACTCCAAATTACAGTCTTCATCATCCTAATCCTAGGATTATCCTCTGGAACAGTTTGAATTAAAGCATTAAAAGACAGCATTTGGCAGTACTGCAGCCAAAGCTTCTTGATAGAGTATGTAGGAAAACAATGTAAAGTTAATGTAGAAAAAAATATTTGAACTGTTTCCAGTCATCCTAGTAGTTCAAAATAAGGAGAAAAAAGTTTTTAATATGAAAACATAAATATTAAGAGTATAAACGAAGTATCAGAATACAGAGCAGGGATCTTTGAAATAGTCTATATTGTTCAAATAATAAATGAGCTTTTTCCTTCCCTTAGATTTTTACAACAGATTACTCTTTCTCCTATTTTTAACTTTGGGATCCACTATTTTACGCCTGACACCAACGGGCATTTGAGCGGGTTGGGGATTCTCCACTAATTTTAGCAAGTAAGGTCTCGATGACGTCTCGGACAAATTTGCCAGACAATGAATGGCTTAGGATACTGGATAAAAGTTTATTAACCTA